>JAWDEX010000005.1:8214102-8242160 GCA_035221805.1 Trichilia hirta | reverse complement strand
GCTTGGAAGCAGAATATACTCTGTTTTTCTGTAACACATCACTTACTGCCATTGCTATCAAAATCAAAACAAGCATTGCTCAGCAAAGTTTACTGATGCAATTTGATTGTGTTTCCAAAGCTGCAGCATCAACCTTTGTGCGATTCTTCCCACGAATCAAGGCAAGATATGACTATGGAGTCACGATATTCATATTAACATTCAGCTTGGTAGCTGTTTCAGGTTATCGCGTTGATGAACTCTTGGTTTTAGCCCATCAAAGATTGTCAACAATCTTAATTGGAGGAGCAATCTGCATAGTTATCTCCATTTCTGTGTGCCCTGTGTGGGCTGGTGAAGATCTTCACGAGTTGATTGTTTCCAATATAGAAAAGCTTGCAAGCTACCTTGAAGGTACGACAATATATGTAATTAAATTTAATAATTTTTCTCATTGGATTATTTAGTTGTATTCCATTCTCTTCTTCAAAACTCCGAAAAATTAAATTAACAGGATTTGGATGGGAATATTTTGAAGAAACTAAAGCTGAAGAGGGAGGTGATGTTTCCAAGAATGATAAATCATTTCTTCAAAAATACAAGAGTGTTCTCAATTCCAAAACCACAGAGGAAAATTTGGTAAACAAAGCTAACCTTTCTTCTCTAAATGAATAAGCTAGCCATTAACATTTACACTCCTAATAAATTTATTCTTCACAACTTTTACTAATAATCACTCACTGCTGTCTGATATTCTTAAATTTCTTCTTCATGAATTTTACTAATAATCATTCACTGCTGTATGATACTTTTAAAATTTTTCAGGCAAATTTTGCAAGATGGGAACCTGGACATGGAAAATTCCAGCTTCGTCATCCCTGGCAAAAATACTTGAAGATTGGAGCCATTGTTAGGCAATGTGCTTACCAAATTGAAGCACTCAATGGCTACATAGACTCCAATATGCAAGTACTACTTCACAATTCTCTTTCTTATTTTTTTATTTTTTTTTTGTAATATTTTAAGATTTGAAATTAAAAAAATATAATTAATGTAACAAAAAACTAAAGACTAATTTTTATTTCTTGTTGTAGGTCACACAAGAATTCCAAAGTAAAATTCAAGAGTCATGCAAAAACACGAGTTCAGAATCCAGCAAAGCATTGAAAGCATTAGCTTCAGCAATCAAAACAATGACAGATCCATCGCCGGCAAACCCTCATGTTGAAAATTCCAAAAATGCTGTGAAGGATCTAAAAATTGCTCTCAAAACAGACTCACTAAATAATCTAGACCTCCAAGCAATAATACCAGCTGCTACAGTTGCTTCGACGCTAATGGAAATCGTTAAATGTGTCGAGAAAATTTCTGACTCCATCACTGAGCTATCAAACCTAGCACATTTCAAAAATGTGGAAGCTACTGTCTCACCTGAGCTCGGAAAAACTTCCCATAATTTGCTCCGTAGAGGAACAGTGAAACCAGTTTCGGATAGCGATAGCAACCATATTGTTTTTACAATAAATGAAGAATCTGATTCACCAGAAAATGAAAACCTTAAGGAACCACATAATATTCCTAGACAAAGAGTGCAAGTGTAAATATATTTTGTTGATAACTTAATTAAAAATTGTTATGTGACTTGATTTGTAATTAACTTGAGTTTAATTTAGTTTTAACTTGAGGGTGAGATTGTAAAGCTGAAGCCATATTGGAAAACTTTCCCCTATAATTGTATTTAATCTCTTTTGTAAGAATTTTCTATTGCTAAAATAGCAGAAGAAGAAATAAACAAGTGTTTTTTTTATTCAACCTCTTGTATTATATGTGTATATGATCATCATAGATTCTTTACTATTCGAGACACATTCCTATTTCTTAAAAATTTGAATTCAAAATTCTTGTATAGAGAAGAATTTATATTTAAAATTAAATAAAAATTTACTCAATTCTGTTCACAAAATAGATGGTTATAATTAAAATACACAGATTCATCTTTTTTTAATACAATGGGAATATTTTTATTTAATAATTCTTATTATCATATATTATATTCATGAAGAGAGAATCCACAAAGAATTTGGAAAAAAAACTTGAGTTTGTCAACTATAAATGCTTTTGACAGAAAATATAGGAACATGGATTCGTATATTAAACAAAATGAGAATATATAATTTAAAAAATCAACAAAAATAAAATATTAAATACACAGGTGCCCATTACCAACCATAGAAAATTATTACTCCATGGCGTTAAAGGAAGTTTGCCAAAAGTGTAGTTGATCTCTTGATGGTTTCCTTTTTCCTTTTTCAAATTTTCATTCTTAAACCAATTTTAAGAAATCTTATAAGCATGCACTAAAAGAAGAAACCCAAAAATAATATTAACTATTTCGTTCATTCAGCTTAGAAAAAGACCATTTTGATGCTTTCAGAAGTTGTTATTACATATGTGGATTATGAAACTAAAGATGAACTCTATGTGCTTTCAATAAATTAATTATTAAGTGTTTGTTATTCATATTAATATATTTTATTTTTGGTTTGAAATCTAAATAAATCTACATGCATATATATGTCTAAAAACATTTCATAAAAGGTAAACTAATTCATAAAGTACAAGAAACAACTAGTAAGTGTCAAATATATTTATTTTTAAAAATACATACAATATAAAAAAATATATATATATCATGTACTCTTTTTTTATTGTAGTGATATGGCTATAAAGTAGTTTTAATTTATTGAATAATAATCTATGATTTGAGAGTAGATCCAATTAAAATGTAATTATAGATCAAGATTAAAATCACCAAGATGAAATATATCGAGAAGCAGTAATTCATTAATTTTATAAAATTAATTTGTATATTAGTTATTGTAGCAACATTCATTAATATTAATGGAAGGTATAGAAAGATTTCTTTGTATTTTGACTCTCCTAATTGGTCTTGACTAGGAAAAGTATAACAATTGTTTGAATTAAATTATACACATAAAAGCAGTTTGTGCTTTGAAAACCATCATACAATAAATAAGTAAATTTGAAGTTAGGTCAACTCCACATGCACATGCTCCACCTATGATCCCAATTACATCATGATAACATTTCTTTTAATAATATAATATAGATTCTCTATACTTTATAAGATACGAATTTAATATAATTTAATACTTATTTACTCAGATCGACGTTAATTTTAGTAAAAGTATATTCCTTTCCACTTGAAAATTATAAATATATTATATATTCCATAACTCTAAACAATCGGATTATAATTGCTAAACAATGGTATATAGAATTATATTTAAATTGTTTTGTATGTATGATAGAAAGATATTAAAGAATAGCATAAAATCCAATTCTCTTAGCTCTCAAATTGTTTTTCTCTGCCATTATTTCTTGCCTCTGAAGTAGAGATCACAGAAAGATACATAGAGCAAAGTACATATTTGAAAAATCACAATTCCACCAGTGCCTTAAACCTAGATTTATTCCACATAAGAAATAAATATATATATATATATCCACTTCACATTTTGAAAGTGAAAAAGAAAAGGTGCTTCACACAGAATCACCTTGAATATAATACTCCATACCCACAACTAAAAATGAATAACAATGAAAGCATGCATGTGAATAAGCAGTTAGAAGAACAATTTAAAGTATTCTGTTTGGTTGCAATCCCACAGCATCTTCATGAAAAAGCTGAAAATTCTATTGCTTCCAGGGCGTTTTTCCGTTTTGAAAAGGGAAGAATTAAGTGAAGGCTGATATTGGGGAATCACTTCCATCAATATTAATCGCAATAACCATTTGTATTTATACTTTTATGAGTGGCTGAAATCCCACAGCACAAAGCCACTATAGAAAGCTGAACATTCTTACTGTCATAGAACAAGGTACATATTTGAAAAATTACTATTCCACCAGAGCCTGAAACCCAGCTTTATTCCAGCATAAGAAATAAAAAAGAATATCTACTTGACATTTTGAAAGTAAAAAAAATACTCTATACCAGCAATTAAAAATGAATAATAATGAAAGCATGCATGTGAATAAGCAGCTAGAAGAATAATAATTTAATTTATTATATTTGCTTGGAATCCCACAGGAGCTTCATTAAAAATCTGGAAATTCTACTGCTTCCAAGGAGTTTTGCAGTTTTGAAAAGTGAAGAATTAAGTCAAAGCTGATATTGGGGAATCACTTCCATCAATATTAATCGCAATAACCATTTTTATATACACTTTTATGAGTGACTGCAATGCCATAGCTCAAAGCTGTTATAGAAAGCTGAACATTCTTACTGTCATAAAAAATTTTAAGTAACTTTCAATATGGAATCAAGATCTATGGAAAAATATATGAGAACAATTAGGTTAGATTCACGAATCATGTAATTAAATTATGTATGAGTTAATTAGTGAGTCAAATAATTGTAGCTTTCGGCTCTTCTTTTTTTTTTTTTTTTCTCTTCTCTTCTCTTGCAATGTCGTATTGTTTGATTTACACTCTACACTATTAGTATATAAAAGTGAAATAAGATTTGGATGATAATGAAACAAAATATATAGACGAATTCATTAATTATAAATTTAATATTATGCTATAATATCCCTGCAGAAAAAATATTATGTTATAATAGATGGTCCCATTTATAAATATAGTGTTTAAACTTGCATACAAATTGTACAATTTGTAAAATACTAATTAACTATAGCATTACTCTATATCTTTGAAACATAGGGTATACAAATTATCAAGATTAATTATTAACCTTTTAGAGTAAGTTTTGATTTTAGTTTTTAATAATTTTTTATCATTCCCTTTACCTTTGCGAATTGAAAGAAAAACACAAACATAGTTACAATGATCAGTATGAGTTTCACGAAGAAATTAACTAAATTTTCTACAACTAGCCGTAAATTATTTAAATTCACGAGTAATTTTTTATTAAATTAAAAAATATTAAAGCATCAATGTAAAGATTCATTAATTATAAACTAATGTATTATTCATTAATTTGTACGTATATATAGTATTGAATTGAAATTAAAGAACAGATTAATTGATTTCGAAGAGAATCAAAAGCAGCACGGGCTTAATTAAAGATGTACTAAATATTCCTTCCAAATTCTTCTACTTTCACAGCTTTCAGTTCATTTATATCTATCTTTTTCTTTTTTCTTTTTTTTTTCTTTAATTTTATTTTTCGTGTTAATTATTCTAATTTGATCCAAAACCTTTTTATTGTTCGAAGAGTCACAGTCAATGGATTTCTTATCAAATGGAGGCCACATACTCGAAAAATCACACTTGAACCGCATGTACAAAAAATAAGATTGACAGTAATCTTCATGCATGCATGAGACAGAAATTGGCTCCTTTTTTAATTAAATTAAATTAATTTCTTAATTTCAATAATATTATTGAATATATATAATTTTTAATTAAGATAATGAATCATGAATAGGCTTTATGCCTTAAAAAACTTTAATTAGTTGAAGTTAGCATCATCAAATTTTTTTTCATAATGTTCCCATTAACATGTATGCATGAACAAGTTAAATTTTTACATTAATTTTGTTATATTATAACAGGATAATTAGTCATCACTCAAAATATATTGTATGTATCATGATGATCTGCTTTCTCTATCCACTTTTTCAAATTTTATTGTGCTATAATGCTCAAGTGTTTGAGTTAAGAACATGAAAATTTATTAATTTTAATACATTCAATTAATACTATTATTACGTCAATTTGAGAATTTTCAATCTGAAATGAAATTAATTTTAAAAAAAAAAACGTTATAAAGACTTTTTTTTATTTTAATACTTAATTATCTGAATTTGTCCCACTATAATTATATGAATGTAAAGATAAAATTACTAATTTTCAGACATTTTTTATTTTAAAAAACAAATAATTTAATATTTATATTTATATTTAAACTTCAGAAAATTTAAATTCAAATATTCAGACCTATTTTGAATTAAAATTTTTTATTTATTGAGTACAAAATATAGACATAACCCTACTGTTAATATATTGCATTTCTTCCATTAAAATTAAACAATTCACAATCAAAAATTACAGAACGAAATACGTTTTGTCTCTATAATGAGACAACAGAAGAGAAAACAGAAGTTCTATTCTTATTTATTCTTTCAAACTACCCAATATCATTTATATTATATGGATCTTCTTGTTTTATCCATAAGCTTGGATTAAATGCAAATTATTTTCTTTTCAATAGGAAAATACATATGTACTTAATTGAACACATTCCAGCCTCCATTATTTATAAAATTTGCTAGTCACTTACAATTGAAATTTATTTTCAAGACCTCAAGTCTCATGTTCCAAATGAAAAATAGAAGTTTTAAACTGAACATCCAATCAAAAAACATTGTAAGTTTATTTTCACCATATACTGCTTGCTGTGAACACGGTAAAACAAAACTTGTATTTGGTTCAGAATAAATACAGAGTTATCAAAAACAAAATGAAAACCTTCAAACTAATAACAATAATAAAAGATCTCGCGTGATTATTACACACAGGGATTGCTAATGCATATTGATTTCATTGACTCACCAGCCATAAATAGGATTTTTCACCTGCGGAGGCAGGAGATGCAAGTCTTTACAGTGCTGCCTGTCGTAGTCCATGGTACCAGGTATTGCCCCAGTACACAATCGGAGGAACTCATTCCCTGTGAAACAATAGTGTGCAAAAGCCAACCCTCCATCAACCATCTCAGAAACGCTAGGCATTGAAACTGACTTTTTGATGATCTGTCTGTTAGTTCTACTCGATTTTGCATCATTTTTGCCATTATTTAAGATCCTGTCGATCTCAGAGTATTCAATGAATCTCTGAGTAGCAGCTTCCCATGACAGTTTATATCTTTGCTCAGCAGTAAGAGGCTGAGGTTCATTTGACAATGCTTCTTTCACTTTGGCAATGAAGTCTTTGGATGTCTTGTATGTCAAACAGTTAGGAAATGACCTAAAAAATTTATTTGACGGATGATCTGCACAAACTACAAATTTCCCCATAGCAAGTGCTTCTGCAGTAGCTGTGCAGAGTACATCACTAACACTAGGATTTATGAAGATTTTGTACCTGCAAACAAAGAAAAAAAAAATGGTTTTGAGCATATTTCATAAGCTCACCAACACGCACGCATATATCATCCACACAGGAAACAAATTCATTTTTCTATCTCAACAGAGATGCTCATCCTGATGAGATTTTAAACTTGAACAGGTTCAATTCGGCTGTATTTCAGTTATTCAACAGATTTTAATGTCTAATCAAACAAACTCCTTTCAATAAACGGTTTGCATATAAAACAACAAAGGTTCTCATGGAATCCTTACGCATGAAGAGAATCATCTGCATGGTCTCTTCCTCTCTGAAAGTTGAGATTCAAATCCAAACCTTTAGCAGTACTCTGAACTTCATGTGAATCCTCTCCATTACCAAAAACATCCAAATTGAAACCATCAAGATCTTTTTTGTGCTTTGCAAGCAAATCTATCAATTCCCTGTAACCTTTTGCCCAGACCATCTTGCCTAAAAAATAGGCTCCTTTAGAGAATGCTTGTTGCCCTAGTTCCCTTTCTGCAGCAATCTTATCACCAATTTTCAAAAACTTTGGATTTACACCATGGACATTGCAAATCACAGACTTGGGAAAATCCTGAGTAGCAGCTGAAAGACGAAGAACCTGAATGGAGAACACAAATTATTAGACCACAGAACACTTTATATATTGGTAAAATATTGTTAACAAGAAAGTGATCAGCCCAAAAATGTTACATGAGCCACTTTCCCGCAAACAATATACCTTGTGGCAGTATGCTCTTGTGACCAAATTATTTATGTACTTCACAAGAAAAGCCTGAAGCGCCCCATTCTTCTCCCTCTTGATGTACTCCAAGTAATTTGTGTGGACAACACCAACGACATGGTTGAATTTATCAGTCCAGCGCTTACCATGATGGTACCAATTCAGGTGCTCTGGTTCTTCTAAGATTGCAATGTCAGCATCTTTTGATGGAATAAACTGAGAGGTATCTCCAGCGGGTATTATACTACGTCTTTCTTTTGAGAACTAAGAACAAATAGAAAGAAATGGTCAAGCATTGAATATACTTAGTACAATCAACAATCTGTTGCATAATTCAATCCATAAAATAGCTACCTTTCCTGGATAAAAGGAGATTTTAAAATCAGCCTTAAATCCAACCCTTTCCTCGAGCCAATTACGTATGTAGTTTTCCTGCTCTTCTGGTGAACTAAAAGTCATTTTGGGATAAACTAATTCTTGATCTGACTTGCAAAGCCAGGGAACCAGGAGTGTGACATTTTGTTGTGCAGTCTTGGATAAATATGCTGCTCGGAAAAGGGGATTTACAGCAGTTCCCGTCATCCATGGAAGACTAGCAGTTGTGACAATGGCAACATGTCTTTTCTTGTCTGACAAGTCATCCTTTCCAAAGTCTGTCCAAAACCCACCTTCATAATGATGACCTGTACTCTGAAGAACGCTGGATATTCTTAAATCTAGTCCATCATTTATGTTATCATTCTCATGAACAGAACATTCTCCTCCAGCTATTGAGCGCAAAAGAAGTTGTTCTTTGCGTTTGCTGCACAAGCTGTCCACTATCTTGTCACATATATCTGAAATTGAATTTAAAACGTTATTAAATTTAAAAGCAACTTCAAGAGTGAAACCTATTGCAATAATAAATCAATCAACAAAAGAAGGAAAACTGAGAAAACATTCATTGCATACGGACACCAAAAGTTACAAATTGTAATGATACTCTTAGAAATTAGATATCTCCAACAATCTAATTTAACCAAGCAATTCTAAATGACCATGAATAGACTGTGCAAATTATTGGTACGGCTTTATATGCACAATCAATGTATAAAGAAGAGGTAGGGGGAGTATCAAGATCAAAAGCCAAATCATCACACAGAATTTCGCTTTCATTTATCCAGATTATTCAGGAAAAGATCACTGTAAATCCGACTGCCATATCCCTTAAACCAAGGTTTGGCCAAGTTAAAGTTGAAACCTCTCATTTCAGGTATATGTCTCGCCAATTGGGCAAATCATTGATTCACTTTGCATAACAGCCACAATATTTGAATTTAGCAGCCATATTATTGATCCATCATTAAGTTCAAGATACAGTACTGACAAAAGAAGTACAAGACAAAGAGTACGAACTTTCTCTCTAGTAAAATTTTTAAGCTATTTATCATGCCTTTGTATTTAAAAAATGAACTTAAGAAATACAGTTACATTTACTTTATTTAAAAAATGAACTTAAGAAAGACAGTTACATTTACTTGCCTTTTCTAACACCAAGTTGATCCAAAAACGGTCCAGATTGTCTAACCAAATGTGCCAAAAGTTCGGTCGGATCCAGTGGTGGGACATCCTACGTCAGGTGGAAAAGAAAACATTGAGCAAAATAGATCTTCTAAATAGCCCAAAATCAAAAAGTCCAGTTAATTTTTCTTTTGGAAACCAGTACATTGTATAAATACGTCCCAAAGGCCTAGCTAATCCTCTCCCCAGGTAAGCAACATAACAATGTCAAAAAGAAAATAGTAGAAGATATTTAAAACGAATAAGCATATATGCCTGCTGTCTATTCTAATAATACAGACTGGCCAACAGGTTTACACTCTAATACATCCACCTGGAAGCACAACTACATACAGCCAAATTATGCGGATAAAATTTTTCATGTACTTCTCTTACACACAACCAATTCAGTTAGAATATTATAAACAGCTTGCATAATAAAACACATAAGGAGTAGGCAACTCCACCGATCCATTAAACACTAACTACAATAGACATAATGATGCACATAATACAAAGGAGAACAGACAACAAGCATTTCCAGAAGCCCTTGTGGATGAAAGGAAATAATGACGTGCATACTTTTTTGAAATGAAATGAGCATTTCACAAAATCACATAGGGTAGACACTAACCTTTGACTCCTGAGGCTCTTTGCAAATTGCTTTCTGAACAAACAAAAATATAAATATCTTATTAAAAAACGTGTCCAACTTATGTTAACAAAATAAATCAGTAGTACAAGACAAGAAAGCATAAATGTAAAACACTGAAAATATGGTTAATGTCCATTAGTAGTCAAAGCAAATATTTCCGAATTGGTAAACTACTAGGCAAGATCATTTTTCCCCTTTTTTTGTCTTTTCCTATGTTCATATAGCAAGGGTGGAGAATCAAAAGCATGTCATTTTTTAACTGGAAGGAGAACATAACTAGTCTAACACAAGCATAATTTTACAGATTAAAATTTGGTTGAAAGTATGTGTCTGATGAGACAATGCATGGATCTCAAAATATAAATCTTCTTAAAGCTTCAATACCAATAAAACACCTAATGAACACTCCTTTTTTTTCTTTTATTTTGGGTCTCCGCACAAAATAGTGATTTTATTATACTTGCAGCAAACAAACAAGAGTAACAATGTAGAGTCACATTAAAACTCAGGTGAAAAAGCTTGATCCTAATGATCATGGACCAACTCCAAGTTTCTTGAATTTGTTTAGGGGGTCCATAAAATCCACCTAAATTGTCAGGTAACCTTGTAAAGGGACCGATTCATTAAGACCTACCATAGCTCTCAAGAGCTGATATCTGTACTAAACACCACTAGCCATGTCTTTTTTCACTACTTCATCTCTACCTTGAATTGAGTTACTCGTCTACCCTAGAGCATTGACACCAAAAGTTCAGACAGATCAGACCATGTAAATCAACTTTCACTTAACTTATCCCAAATAGGAACCACAATTATCATTGTGAAAATAATTTTATATTCGATAGTTTCTGACCTTCCAAATATCCATCTCCAAGTCCTCATAAATCATAGGCCCATTATATCAATGCAACAGAAATTTTTCATTCACTTGATGATTATTCTACGATGAAAAAGAATTCCAGTCACTTCACCATTTCATCCCCCGGTGCATCTATAATGACCTCAATTGATTACTCCCCAGCCATCAATTTCACCATACTCTCCATTGACTCTAAACCGGAATAATACTAAATCGTTTCCATATTATTTAAACCATTTGAATTCTTAATCCCGTATATGCAATACACAATCTAAGAACAAGAAAAAAACAACACAAAAATTAAGAGAAATTTATAAACATAAAAAAAAGTACCCAGCTGGATTTAACTTTCTCTACGAAATCACTACTCTTAAAGCCGCCAAAAATTTCCACCACCGATAATTCTCTCTTTCTCTCAAACTCCCGCAGCCTCGTCTTAAACGTCCTTATCGGCTCCCATTCACGCAATTGCCCCTCCCCCTCTCTCTCCCACCAAAACTCCCTAAACCAGACTCTTCCTCTTTTACCCCCGTAAAATTTAATAATTCCATCCCTCTCGTTGTCCACCTCCCACACTATCGCTTTTTTTATTGCCGATAAGTCTATCTTAATCCTCGCCCGCGGTCCCCACTTCTCCAGAACCCGCTTACTGATCTCCGGCCCTGAGTAAACTCTCCTGAATTCCGATATTTTCGGCTGTAGTTTCTTAACAAAGTCGATTTGCGCTGGCGGCGACGATTTATTCGACGAATTGAACCAATTTTCAAACTCTCTATCGAACGAGCTCGCTAAATTCTTAAGCGAGTTCGCTCGGTTCTTCAACAGCTGGAAATCAGCGTCCGCAGAGTCGCGAACTTCTCGCCAGCTCTTCGAGATGAACGAAAACGCGTTCGACGATGTTGAGGCTTGCGGTTCATTGTCCATGGCTAGTTTTTTCCTAAATTTTTTCCTTTTTGAAATTCGGGATTTTTTAGAGGTTTTCTCCGTCTTAAGGTAAATTTTACTGGAGAAGACGGTAGAGACAGGGTACGTTCGAAGATTTTTCCCCGCACTCAATTATTCTGGAAGTTGGGAGTACACGTGGGAAGACACGTAGGATTGTGGGGTCGTTGAGACATGGTGAACGTAGTACGTAGTGTGGTTCCGTTGCGAATTTTGATTGGATATGGAAGATTCTTGTGGGAATATCCTCTGAAGTTGCGAATATTCTAGAGAGAACGAACGGAGTATTGTTTCAGTGTGGGGACGTGTTCCCACAGGTTATTGTGATAGACTGACACGTGGAGGATACACGGTGACTTTATTATTATTCTTAATATATGTCTAATTGCTAAATCATTATTTATATATATATATATATGAAGAACAATTTTTATATATAATATAAAGAACAATGCTATTTTTATTTTAAATAAATTGTACTAGATTGTATTGGTTATTCTGCAATTTATATAATTTATTTTAAATAATTATATTAATTTTATATTTTTATTAATTAATAACGTTAATTATGTTATTTTATATATAAAAATTTATACTTTTAATATTATTTACAAAATTTATATTTCTATCGCTCCTCAATTAACAAGTAAAAGTTTGAACATACTTAAATAATTTAGAAGTAATACGCTATGAAATGAATTTGAATCAAACACTTCTTCAATTCTAAATGTGTGATATGCGTGGAGATTGAATTTCATGTTTCTCGTGCTATTTTGTAAAGAGATCAATTAAATTAAATAAACAAAATTTTTAATATTAACAATAAAAAATATTATATTACCAATTACATTATCTCTTATAAATGTTAAAATAATATGAATATTATAATATAATACACAAGATTTGTGAACACCGATTAATTCAATAATTTTTTTAATACAGTACAAAATTGCATAATGTTTAATCATCCAAATATTAAAAAACGATTTATATTTATGCAAATGGTGGCAAGATGAAAAATAAATTTAAGTTATATTTATATAATATGTATAAAAAAAAATCCTCACGACTTATTATTGAACGTTAAAATATTGACAAATCATAAATTGATTGATTGGTATTGAAATACACGTTTGATTGACAACAATAGTAACACCAAACCAAACCTAAATCATCTGTGTTTATTTTCCTTTGTCTTTGAAGCAACAACAGAAAACCAACTATGTTCATTGTTCAATTTCTTTGTATTTAATTGAAGTACGTGATCTGACTCTTCCAATTTTAATTTATTATTTTGAGCTAGATAAGCAACTATTCACAAAGAATTTGGGATGTTCCAAGCCATGAAAATTTTCTAAGTTTAGTTGTATTCTACACATGAGACAATTTTAACATGTACAAAAGGATAACAAATGGCAGGCTGGTAGGCAGGAAGCCCACTTTTTTTGCCCATTAAGGAAAAGGAACGAGTGGAACTGGTGTTCTCATTTTGCTTTCGCGGGCAATTGAAAATGTGAACCCACCATTTTTTGTCCCTTTCGTGATTCGCCTTACAAATCATACTCTAAATTTTTTTTTCCATTCACACCATGCGTACACTTTGTTTAGGACTTTAGTGAAAGTTTTCATGGATTTGTTGTATTGCAATCTAGCTATAAAATTTACGTCAATATATAATGATGTCTACTCGCAGGTAAGATAAATTCTTATTTTTTATCATTCAATACGCGTGTTCACACAAAGAATTAAGTACTTTATATTAGACGTTTTAAAATTTGTATTACAATGTATTATATTTATGTTTGATATATGATACTTTATTTAAATTTTACTAAAAATTTTGATAAAGGGCTTATACACATTATACTTGATATTCTATGTTATAATGTGTGTATTAATGTTTTAATCCGTAAATTCAATCACACAAAATAAGATAGAAAGAAGCAAAGACAAATAAGGCATAATAAAATTTATATGCCTTTTCATATTTATTCATATATTCTTTACATCTTTTCCGATCAAATTGCTTCTGCATGAGAAATCTATTTCTTTTATGGTTGTGGTGACATACACCTACTATATTAAATATTTTAATATTTTGTTATCGTATTGATAATATAATTTATCAATTTTATAAGATTACAAAACATTTTATATTATAGAGAAGAATTCATTTTCACTCTTTAAATCAATTAAAAATATGTTACGTATAAATTTTTTACAGATCTTTGTCTATAATATGTTAATAGTTTCTTATGTCATCTTGATAATTTGTCAATACTGTAGGACAATAAAAAAACATTAAATTGAAACAGAGGATTATTTTATAATATATTATATATAACTTTAATTATGAGTAACACTCATGCAATCATAAAAATACCGTTTCAATGATCTGGCTTGTCAAACCGTAAAAGACCATCAAACTTATAATGATAAAATGAAGTGTGAAAACTGAAAATAAATAATTGGGCCATTATGGGCCCAATAGTTTCACTCGATGACCAATTTAGGTAAAACTTGGGCTACGAGAACTTACCTTATTAAGGGCCGTTAGTCTAACAGACTCTCCGGTGGGCTTATTTTAATAAGGTCATATGACAGAAATTATTATTGTGTTTTTTCTCTTAACAATAATATAGGAATAGAAATTGTCCATTTTAATTTATAATAGCGAACTATGCGACAACGATAATGCTATATACTTAAATTTTAAATAAATAAATATTATGAATAATGCCACATGAATAAGCATTAAACTTTAAATAAATAAATAAAATTTCACATGCAATGTCACAATAAATAAATAATAAGACAAATAAAATCATCCGTGTGATTAATATTTAATTTATTTTCAATTATTGAAGAAAAAGAAGGAAAAATAAAATATAATTTTATTATTAAATAAATCTATTTTCAGTGAAGTAATCTTTGAAATTTTCGTAACATGAGATATTGATGTCAGGGAGTTGATTCAACTTGAATAAAAAGCTAGTGGGAAGAACGGAGGGCATGAAATGGGGTTAATTGCAACGGATGGAAAATTTTCTTAAGCTTAATACTAACAATATTTTAAATTTCTAACAATAAAGCCTGAATTTTAATTTTCAATTTCTTTCTTAAATTTTAATTAATTAATATTTACAACACATTAGTTACATGAATTAACTTAGAGATAAATAATAAAATTTAAAAATAATTTAATTCTATAAATATAAAAATTAACTCAATAATATATTAATAAATTTAGTATAAGGGGATGTTTGTAATAAATTAAGATTATAGGGGTAAGTGTCATTCCCCATAACAAGACCTTATGTCGAATTTAATAAATGTTTGGTTAATAAAAGGAGAGATTGCTAGTCAATAAAATTTGTATATAAATCGTTCACTATGACATAAATTTTTAGTGAGTCACATTAGTAATTTATCTAAATTTTTGATAGACATTTGATGTTTTAATATTAAAAAATATATATGATTGTAACATTACAACATAATTTCCAAAACAAGAATTTTTAAAATTTTTTATTCCTTATATTTTTTTAAATATTATCTATTAAGTTAAGTCAATATTACACGTCAACTATGGCCACCGACGCGGACATGGCCACAGTGAGAAGCCGCCACGTGTGAAGTTCAACACACCTGTCCTTTTTATCTTCACGACGAAGTGTTCGGCAAAGGACATAACTGTAAATTCATGAAACACCTAGCTCTCTCTTCGGGAATTTACAAAGCGCAGGCCTGATGTCGGTTTGCTCTTCAAGTTTTGATAGAGGTGTCCAATTTTCTCCAACATTAATTCCTCTAATAAAATTTTCAAAAGGTTATACTCATTAGAGAGGGGGATGGGATTGCTCTCCCACAGGTAACCGTGCTGATTTTTTTTCAAAATTATTAATCAAAGAAATTGTTTTTTTATCTGATCAGAAATGATATTTTTGTGGTGTTGATGAATGAACGGATATGCAGAATTAATAAGGAGAGCCTGAAACCAGGGGATCATATTTACTCTTGGAGAACTTCTTATATTTATGCTCATCACGTTTTGATATATTTTCATTTCTTTTTAATTTTTAATTTTTTCTGTTAAATATGATGCGATAGCATTGTTTAAGGGGATAAGTCTGAATGGAAATGTTAGCTCTATATTGATGTATGAGTTCTAATATCTTTGAAATTTTTTCTTAAACCCATTAAATGTTTCAGTAAAAATAGAGATATAAACTTGTACACAAACATTAGTTGATAGTCCTCTAACTACTTGGTTACCAGATTTTTCATTTCAATTGTTCTAAATACTTTTTTGAGCGCTGTAAAGAGTGTGATTCTTTTTCATTTTCATCTTTCAAACATTAGTTGATCGTTTGTTTGAGATGAAGATGCGTTGAATGATTGGTTTGGATAATTTGAAGGCTTCTTTGCATGAAAATTTTAAAGAGAAGATTGTAAAGTTTATTTATATCAGATGGTTTGGAGCAAATTTGCACTTTTACTTTTTCATAGTAATCCTCAGGACTTTGATTGATAACAGGCATTTATATCGGGGATCATAAAGTCATTCATTTTACTAGACGTGGCCAGGAAGTTGGAACGGGAACTGTACTTGATCTCCTTTTGGTAAGCTCAGGACCAACTCGATCTCTAGCACCATGCCCTACCTGTACACACAATGAAGATGGTCATGGAGTTGTCCTGTCATGCTTGACTTGATTTCTTGCTGGCGGTGTCTTGTGTCGTTTTGAGTATGCTGTTAGCCCCGCTCTCTTTCTAGCAAAAGCTCGTGGTGGAACTTGCACTCTTGCAGTTACATTGTTGTCCATCGAGCAAAGTATCTGCTTGATAACGGCTTTGGGTGCTATAATGTCTTCAAAAACAACTGTGAGGACTTTGCTATCTACTGCAAAACTGGACTAGTTGTGGATGAAAGAACAAAGGGACAGAGTGGCCAAGCGGCATCTATAGTAGGCGGACCACTTGCTGCTGTCCTATCAATGCCATTGAGTCTTGTGACCAGCAATGTCTACGGGACGGCAGCCACAGCAGTCACTGTATATTGTGCTAGCCGATATACAGCCGATGTTGGCACGAGGAGGGATGTGATAAAAGTCTCAGCAGAGGATTTAACAAGGAGACTGGCAGCAGGCTTGCTGCAGGTGGTCGAACCCCAAATTGCAGCTACCCCTGCTCGGTAGTATACCCAGTTTATTATCAGGTAATTGCGTGATTTCATGCTAAATATTACGCTTTATATGTCCCGAATAATTATAATGTTTGTCTATAGGTGTGAAGTAAGGCGACATATGTTGAACCTTACCCACGTCAGCATGCAGATCTGCTGTTTTACCTGCATCTGCAGTTGCTGATTTGTTTGCTATCAATTTATTATAGTGTTTAAAACAATTTGTTGACAACAAAAGTCTGTAGCATTGAGCATTGCTCGAGCTGATACAACCTTCTCATTTTTATTTTAAACCCTTCTAAACACCTTTCATTGTTTAGGATTATATTTAGAAGTTAAGATATTAAATATTAATTAAACATTAAAAAATAAATTTTACTAAAAATTAATATTATTGAATATTTTTATATATATTTGTGTAAGTCAAGCTCTCTCGCATACATGCCATAAATTTATGATAATTTCCTATGACCTTGGTAAATGAATAACACCGAAAATTTTGTCAGAATCGATCCGTCCAGTCCTACATGAACCATTTTTTGATAAATATTTTATGCTCTTACTAGTATAAATTATCTGACAAGGTTTTCATACCCAAATTAAATCCATCAATTTTCAATATCTCCGCTCAAAAAATTAGCTCACAAGGGAAGGAGAATTTTGGAAAAAAATTGAAACGTCAGATTTAACTAGATTCTAATGGTACAATGAAAAACCAGCTAGTTTGCGCTTTGCTAGAGATCATAAAATGATCCTAGCAGAGCAGTTGCACGTGAGAAGCCAGCTCATAGATACTACTCAAAAGAAGTTAGAACTTCAAAACAAAAAGCACTTCTCCGAAACCATACACAAAAACATTGTCAGCGATCCTCTTAAACAAGCAAAACTGCATTTATACAACCATCATTCTCTGGGTTATTCGTCACTTGAGCATATTTTCCTGCATACATCAAAAATAATAAATAAAAAAAAAATGTGACAAAACAAAGTAAAGGCAGCAGGATAATAGTTCATGCTGCAGAAATTGAAACCAAAATCTTACCCCACACAACTTTTCCAGCAGGTGTTACTAGACCCAATTCACTGACATTCACCTGAAATTTGAAGATATATAAGTTGTATAGACAAACACAAAATATATCTTGATGGCTAATCATATCTTTACCTCGATGATTGTCCCCTTGGTCATAACACCAAGAGATGTATACATTGGACCATTAGGATTCTTCTTCACTCCAATGATCTCAAGATTGAAAGTGCACTTGAGTTCAGGGTGTGTCACATGAGCTTTAGTAAAACGTAACCCTGAAGGACGAATGAACCGCTCGTACTTTGGAGGTTTTCTTGTAAAACCGGGGCCTACAAATGTTGCCTTAGTGACCATCCTTTTCCACTGCTTGGCTGCAAAAGAAAAAAGCGCCTCAGAAATCATGTAGATACTGGCATCAACAGTTCGACGCAATACTGACATATTTCTAGCAGACGAGCAGAATAGACACACTATGCATACCATTCTAGTATGCACTTGCATAGAAGGACAAAAAATCTGTTGCGGGAGCCCCCTCCCAATCTATTCTATACTATGCAATTTTCTATCCTAGTCTCTGCAGTAAGATGCCACTTTGAGTTCTCTGTTAAGAAAGATCCTGCTTTGAGTTCTATTCTTACTGCTCCTTCTGTTTCTGTTTTTTGGTCTGTAGTGCGTATTTCATAGCAAAAATCCCACATTCAAAATTAACAAGGCTCAAACTCTTATTCTATCCAAACAGACTAACCCAATACCCTCAATATGTAAATCTGTTGTGTAATAAAGAAGTTAGAATACTTACTTCTTCTTTTACCAGATCTGATCACTTTAAACATTTCATCCTCTGCCACTGGCCTAACCTGGACACAGAGAACTTTTTAAGTTAAAGCAATACAAAATTAAATAAGTAAAAACATTCACCATAACTCTAAAGGTACAAAAATATATCCTAGGGAAAAATGAAACAAGGAAGCATACAAGGGAAACGACAAAGAAAGAAATTTAATTTTTCAACTTACCTTGGGAAGAGGTACCTCCCATTTTCCAGCTTTCTCTTTTCTTTTTTGCTTGATAGTGTTGCTAAGAACCTACAAACAACAAAATTTTAAATTTCCAACAATTTATCACATACAGATCATATCAATTAGTTTCATCAATAACTTGCCTTCGCTCTTGTCGTGTTTTCACGATCAAGCAAATAGGCAGGAACAGCTCCTTCTTGGACTTCATCATCTACCTTTCTCCTACTTGTTGACTCTTCATGCATGGCCAATCTGTGGACATGGTACAAAAGTGATGAACAGGAAAAGTATATAATGACTAACTCTATCACACAAGTCAATATATCATTCATAACTGATCACGATAACGCAACATATGCAAAATCAAGAAAAATTATTAAACAAAATTAAGGGTTAAGTGATGAGTTGGAGTCAGTCTAGGATAACATCAATGCATAAAAGTCAGGCACATAAAAATGACGAGCTGCTTAAACTTATACAAACACTAAGGTGAAAACATGACACCATGAAAGCTCTAAGACAATGCTTACAGTGTCCTCCATGATTTAAAAAGTAAAATAAATAGAAAATTTTTGGATAGTACTAGAATAAACACACCAAAACAAAGGACTATACTCAATGAAAGAGCTTCGCTGCACCCAACTCATAAGATAAAACTATTAATAACAAATGCTTCACCTAATTATAAGAATTCATCCTTTATAAAATAATAATTATGGCTTAAAATCCCTTATACCTCCCACTCCTCTTCCATAATTAGAGTAACATAAACAAAATCAACAGAAATAATTTCCCGAAATCCGAAAAATATTCAAGCGACAAAAAAAACTCACGTTTTCTTCATGAGGGCCTTCTCAGCGTAACGTTTCTTAGCAAACATCTTCCCCTTAATACCCAAAGCCTGTTATTGAATCCCAGTTCAAAAAAACAAGAGATAGAAATTCAGCTTACAAATAAGATCGGCATAAATAAACAAAACTAAAAATAAATTTTACAGACCAATTAACTACACCTTTTGGGCGGTTTCCGAACGCTTGTGGACCTCACGCGCCTCCTTCTTGCGCTTGCGCTCGAAGTGATCGAGACGGTAGCCATGACGCTTCCTATGAAGCTCGATGTAATCTCCTTGTGGCTGGTTCAATACACAACAGCGAAAAGAAACAAAAGCGACTGAGAAATGAGAGTTGCTTCAATTAAAGTTGCAATTAACGTTAAATCCAGTGATGAAAGGAAGAAGATTCGAAGACGAACCATTGTGAAACAGCTTTGATGTACTGATTGCAGAGAGCGGTTTCAGAGAAACCCTAGGGTTTTGTCATATAGAGATGCGGATCGGTCATCGGCTCGTTGATACCTGACAAATTACTGGGTCGGCTCAAATATGGGGTGAATTGACATATATGGGTTTAATATCATATTGACGACACCCCAAGCTTGTACTAAATACACTACTCCGTAACCGTCTTTTGAAGCCCAAAATTTTGAACGTGTTGACAGAAATCTAAGATAAGACGCTAATCCATTTCGAATAATTTACGTTTATTTAGGTAACATTTGTTTTTTAAATTTAATATTCTTAAATATTTCCTATTTTCAAGTAAAATATATTTGAATATACATTTTTATAATTCTTCTTGTAAAGATATAAATAAAAAAATTCTTACGTAAACAAGAATTGTTAACAGTAATTTGTTATATTCTATGATGTTTCATGAAAAAATAAATATACATTAAGACAATTTTGGTAAATTTTTTCTATTATTTTTCATACATTTTAAATCTCACTCTAACCCGTGCATAAGTAAAAATTTAAAAGTTTATTTCTTCCAAAATAATATGAGGAGGAATTCATTATTTAACCTTTATAAGACGAAATCAAATAAGTTATTTTTATATGAATTTAACAGGAAAAAAAAAAGGGAGAAAATTCAATAAAAGAATATGTATATTTTTTTAAAAAAAATAATAGGTTTTATATAAATAATAATATAAATTATTGAATAATTAATTCATTCAGTAACCATTTTTTTCTCAAAATTAGGTTAAATGCAGTGCGGACCGTAGGTTAAGTCAGACGGTCAAGAAATTTGAAAATTTCCTTTTAACTCCACAAAAATTTGAAAAATTCTCTTTTTTTCACAAAAATTGAGAAATTCCCTTTAGCCCCAAAAATAAAAAATATCCACCACTAATTAAAAAGCTTATTGTTGGCAAGAGTAACTCATTTCTGCATAGCCATTTGATGCAGAGATTAAGTTAGAGATTTCTAATGTTATTATGTTGTAGTGTCGAATCTCTAGTGCAACACCATAACGTCATCTTCATAAGTTTCGAAATATATCGAATAGAAGCATATAAAATCTTATTTATAATATAAAATAATATTCGGGAATACATCAGCAATGACGCATAACATTCAATATAATGTTTTTAGGGGGTGCATACTCTCCTACAAGGTTATCTACAAATGACGGTGTAAAAGCTGATGGTCTGAAACAAAGGAAGAATCAAGGCCGACACTACACATCAGCAATTAGCAGCGGGAACAAAAGAAACGTCTCACTGTAGTGCAGGATGGAATGGATCACCGAGAATAATTTCTCTGGGACTGGCTTTCTTTAATTTGTTGTATTTCTTTCCCCATTCAAACGGATTATTCGTATAGATTTATCAATTAAAAAAAATTGTTGTTATTTCACTAAATAAATAATTTTTTTAGAAATAATAATGAAATATTTATATTTACCGTCAATGAAAATATTAAATAAATTATTATTTATTTATTTTTTTGGGGCTTGAGACCATGATCCCTTCAGGACCTAACGAAACTTTGCCCATATTGCTTACTAAAATATTTTTTTATAAATTAAATGGTGTTATATATTATTTTATATCATAATAGCACTAATTTATTCGTTAATTTTATTCTTTTTTATTAATTTTATCTACAACAGTTCGCATATTGTCATGATGCATTTGATTTTCATTTTAGAGTAATATTTTTAAATCTAGACCTTTTGTTGATTATTCATAAATGATTGATGACAGCACATATGACATGATCGTTCATCTTCAATGGGCATATGATATCGGATGATTAAAACATTGAAGTGGTAACGGATAAGGATTTTTTTTCTTTTTCTTTTTTTTTTTTTTCAATAATCCAACATTTAAAATTGAGGGTCATGCCCATCCCAAACTTTAAACGATGCCCGCCCTAGGGGTGTAGTTGATACGATCCTTGAAATGGACATGCTTGGTTGCAATTTTTCAAAATCTTTATAATTGTAATTCAAAATCAGGTATATATCTTGAATATTTTGTATTATTTAAGAGATTTTATTAATTAAATTAATTAATAATCAAAAATATAGTTCAAGCTCGGTGTACAATTAATTTTAAATAAATACATAATTAAAAATTCGCTTAATTTTAGATAAAAAATTTTAATTACGATATTTTACGCGTCATTTTTATGACACATAAGTATAAGGATCTCTCTTTTTCTTTGGTATTTGAAGAGGATTGAAGCCACTTGGTTAGTTTTTATGAACTATCAACAACTTATGTGAATAAGGCACAATTGAGGGCCTACAATGTGATTAATTACGAAAATTTATTCAGCATTGATTATTCTTTTTTTTTTTTAAGACATCAATTTCATTCGAGGTCTTGGAATTATAATAAGTTCAACAATAGATCATGAAATCTTGTTATAAGTTCTATATATGTTGTCGGATTGGATTACATGATAGCAAAACAATAACTCAAAGTGGAGTAGCAAGCATTAATACAATTTATTTGTTATCAATAAATTTCTATTATTAAAAAATAATAATATTAATCACAAATTTTGACAAAAGAAAAGAAATAAACTATCAAAAGAATATAAAAGTAACCATCCTGAACTTGACTATAATTAAAGATTACAGTCAAAAGTAATCCAAAGAAAGAATTGCATGTCATAATATACTTTAGATTTCTGTGTAAATTGTAATAATAATTTTAAATCATAAAATTGAAATAAAAAATTGACTCAAATTAATACAACAAATGGCATGACACTATCAAAAATTGTCTTGTATAAAAATAACACAATAGGTAACAAAATTACTACGTATTACTCTATAATAGAATAATATTGCATCATTTGTCACATACAAATTTTGTACCTAAGCTTTTCATACATAACAAAATCGTAAGTAATGATCCATAATGTTTAAAATATAATTATCTTTCATTAAAATAATTTTTAAGTATAAATTTAATATTGCACCCACTAGAAGAGAACGATGCTATAATAATTGTAGTGAAAGTTGGTAAGCACAACGAACTTGATGTATAATATATTCTATTATATTTAATGTAAATAATAACAATATCATTGTTGGGATTTAATTATTAAAATAAAAAATTAATTTTTTAATATTAAAATTTAGGAAAATAGAATAATTAAAGTGTGCTTGTGGTATCAAGAACTTTTTGACTCATTGGCTGTAAGTTACCTCAATCAATTCAACACAAGAATATAAAAAACTTGGCATATGATATGGGACCTAATTTTTGTCTCTGCTTTTGCACCAATCAAATTCCAACTTTGCACCGCCTTTCACAATGAGACCCATCGGCCAATTATTTTCTCAAATATATATATATATATATATAATGAATTATTTAATATTCTCACATATATCTTTAGCAATATAATGTAAATTTAGTATTTGAGATTATAAAATTTTTATTTTTAATAATTCCCTGCATACAGATTCCATATAAAAGATTATCTGCCCATTTTTTTTGTTGGTATGTTGTTGTAAGGTTTATGAATTTGGCCATGATGTCCAATTTACAGAGCAATATGCATATACAACTCTACTGAAACATTTTGTCCATTTGGTTGGTGGGTATTCTGTTACTAATTAATGTCTTGTGAATGATCCATTCAATTATTTTTACAAGGAATAAAAAACAAATGGTCTGCTTGGATAGAGAGAAAATATGCATACATTTTCTTAGAAATATTTGGAAGGTAGTATAAAAACAAAGACCTCAAGATTTTTCATTTGAGTGCATGTTCGATGGAAAAATTAAAAAATACTGACACATAAATTTGTGTATTAATAATGACTACTAAATGAAATAAAATTAAAAATAAAAAAATTGTATTATTTATACCTCTTTATGTTTTTGTAAAACTACCCTAATAGATTATAAGAGTATGAATAAATAATCTCATAATAATAATATTAGATAAAAAAATTAATAAAACTGGATATAACAATAATTATCAAACTCATAGCTTTTGTATTTTAAATAAATACATCATCAATAATCTTGTTACATATGCATTTATTAAATAATTTTATTAACAGTATTTTATTAAAAATTTTCTTGTAAATTTTGACATTTATTAAAATAAATACATTTATTTTATCAATAAGAATATAAATGCGCACCCACTAGGTGTAGTTGAGTGGTTATATCCTGAAAAATATTTGTGTTGGCTCTGGGTTCGAATTTTTTAGAGTACATTCAAGTGTAAGAGTTTGGTATAGTCGAGATTTTATCCTGTATTTGGTACCACTGCAGTGTGATTCATGTACGTGATTTTAATTAATTTAGGACAGGAGCTGTATAATCTGCG
Organism: Trichilia hirta; assembly: GCA_035221805.1. Classification (NCBI taxonomy): domain Eukaryota; kingdom Viridiplantae; phylum Streptophyta; class Magnoliopsida; order Sapindales; family Meliaceae; genus Trichilia; species Trichilia hirta. The sequence goes on along the minus strand of JAWDEX010000005.1, from coordinate 8,217,444 downwards.
AACACATACTTCAAAGAGGTGAGTGCTTGATTCATGTATGGCTATGGCCGGTCGTCGCAGTGATGACTGAGTATAAGTGTTTCTTCGTCATAAAAAAAAAGAAAAAAAAATATAAATGCAAAATTTTATATATGTTAATTTATCAATATCGTATTATTATCATATATTTTATTTATTTTATATTTTTTTAATAAATACATATAAAATATGGATCAATAATATTAATATTATTGTGCTGATTTATGTAAATGATATACACGTATTAGTACAAATATATGAAATATTATTATTTTCATAAACATTTGCAAATAGTAATGTTGATTTTCATGAACACAAGAGACTGTTGTGATCATATATGATTTGATTTGATTAAGGAAGCCAAACATAAAAGTTTGCGAATTCAATGGACTTTAGTCCAATTTTCTCCACCGACAAACATAATTAAAGCTTAATTGTTGAAGTGGATTGCGTTTCACGATGACTACCCACCAAGAAAGAGTCGATTGAATTTTTTTTTTATTTTTTTTTTTAATTGTGAAAAAAAATGTAAGTTGAATCATCACTAGTTACTCTTGTTTTCTTATTTTTCTTTTAATTTAGAAACTCCTTTTGAAATAATTAAATTCCGGCCTCTGTTTATTTACTTCTTCAATGATACTAAAATGTGATTTATGCTTTATTTTATGGGTGTTAGAATTAGTAAATAATTAGCAGACACTTAATATAATATTTTTTAAATTATAATAATAGTGTGATACCAACCCTCTTGTAATTTAGTTTAACTTATTTTATAGTTAAAAATGTTTTATATCAATTAATGTGATAATTATTATATTTAATAATATCAGGGGCGTGAAATTATTTATATCAATTGTTTTAATAATATTATATTGATATTTGTATATTTATTTTTCTAATTTTATAAAATCTTTTTGTACGCAACAAAAATATAATATTATTATATCAACGTCTATATAAATTTATATAATATGAATAATATATTATATCATTATTACTTTGCTCATATTATTTTTTAAAATTCTTTTTTCACTGATTTCATATTAATACTATATATAGACAACTAACCAATTATCATTGGATAAAATTGTCAATTTAAGTCTTTCAAGATGTAGAATTGTAGATTCAAAGAAAATGCCTTACAAGTGGTCAACCACAATTAATCGCATATATTTGACTAATTTTATCATAATTTTATTGTAAGTCAAATCAAATCTTCCTAGATTGAAATTTCGAAACCAAAGTTGCGTCACGTGATTTGGCTTCTTGTCCACGTGTCCATTCATCTCGCAGTTGTCAAAAATTACCGGTCAAGGTCAAATAAGTAATTGCAAAATACAAACACGTGCCGAAGTCGTCAAGTCATGCTTCCGTTCAATCCGCGATCTACGCAAGAGTCGTGCCACGTTCCAGGCCTATGTCCTCTTATTTACAAGATTGCCATTTCGCTTTAATTTATTTGTACTTTAATATATATATATATATATATATATATATATACTTAAATGGTCATAAATATTAATAATCAAACAAATACAAACTTTCAACGCAATTGACGAAATTTCTTGTACTATAAACACATCATGTTCATTGTAATATTACAATACATTAGAAAAAGTAACACAATTAAATATTAAAAATACATAATTATTTTCGTTAACAAATATATAAAAGTACAAATAGGATTAACATTTAATTCACCAAAATATTTTTTTAAAAATTATGTAAACATTTCTTCAATTTGAATTTCAATATCAAGAAAATAAGAAAAAAATTCAGATTTAATGGGAAGGATCTATTACTTATCCATAGGAAATCTCAAGTATCATTTAATGGTTAATGAATTTGTTAAATATTTCTCTATTTTATATTTCATTAAGTCTCATAAATTAATAGTCCAAATTAGAATTAAAAATATATTTGTTCAATTTAAATTTTTTTTAGAAATATTATTTTCTTTTGCCCACCAAATAATAAATTTTATTTGTTTTTATTTTTCCACTTGCCTCTACTCGTATTATTTATTAGCAGCTTCCATCATACGAAAATCAAGAAGCAACCGTAGATCAAGGACGGCCAAGTGGCCAACGCGTATTGCAATTATTAAATTAATTATTGAATAATTTAAATATACAATTATGCCCTTTATGAGTGACTGGAGAGAGAGAGGCAAAATCTACCGAAGACAGAAGAAAAAATTGTGGTACATGTTAGAGATGGTTATTCTAGCTACTAACTGCACACCAATCATCATTTTTTCGTTTTTATTTTAAGAGTTAAATTTTTAGTGTGAAATTCTCAAAATTCGATCTTTCGTTGAGCCCTTCTCATCTGAAAACCGAACTTTGCTGGTGTATGAGCTTAGCTTTAATTATTTCCGTTTATATTTTTATTTTTCTCTCTTTCGGTCTCACTGGAGAAGAATGAGCCTTCAGTATCTCATAAACTCATTTCACAGTGTTCATGCCATCTGAATTCTGAATGTTTTCTGTTTTCTTAGTTTCTGGATGCAAGATTTGAGATGGGTATGTCACAAAAGCAGACATTAACTTCTCAATGATGGTTATTAACCGTGTTGCAACAGCAAAGATCTAGAATGAAAATTCATCTGGTGTTAGCACAATTTTTCGTTTTTATGACGCTGGTTTGGGGTGAAACAGACCCTGGTGACATTGATATTCTGAATCAGTTCAGGAAAAACTTGGAAAATCCGGACCTTTTACAGTGGCCAGAAAGTGGTGACCCTTGCGGTCCGCCCAGTTGGAAGCACGTGTTCTGTTCGAATACAAGGGTTACACAGATTCAAATTCAGAATGTTGGGTTGAAAGGTTCTCTGCCTCAGAACTGGAACCAGCTCTCCAAGCTTGAAAACCTTGGGTTGCAAAGAAACCAGTTTAGTGGAAAGCTGCCAACTTTTCGTGGGTTGTCGAATTTGAAATATGCATATTTGGATTACAATAATTTTGATACCATTCCTGCTGATTTCTTTGATGGTCTTGGGAATTTGCAAGTCATGGCATTGGATTTCAACAATTTTAATGCCAGTACTGGGTGGTCATTTCCAAAAGGTTTGCAAGGTTCAGCGCAACTCACCAATCTCAGTTGTATGGGTTGTAATTTAGTTGGTCAATTGCCAGATTTTCTTGGCAACTTTTCTTCACTGCAAAACTTGAGACTTTCAGACAATAACTTGACTGGTCCGATTCCTGCTAGCTTTGAGGGCTTGAATTTGGTGAATCTCTGGTTGAATGATCAGAAAGGAAGTGGATTGACTGGTCGAGTTGATGTTTTGGGAAATATGGTTTCACTTCAGAGTCTATGGCT
>JAWDEX010000005.1:8198205-8214002 GCA_035221805.1 Trichilia hirta | reverse complement strand
TAATTTGAAAATATAGACACATCGCTATCAAAATTCGGCGCCTTGAGCTAAGAAACAAACTTATTAAACAATTTTGGCATAATGATTTGAAAATTAAGCCTTATGTCACTATCATAAATTCGGCACCTCAATCATGAATAAAATTTACAGAGGACAAAATTGGGTTATGACACTGTCAACTCAGAATCGGTAATTTTTATCTACTTGAGACTTCACTTTGATTGACTCGAGATCTGTAATTTTTATCACTCCTTCGATTAATTCAAAATCGATAATTTTTATCTACACACTATTCGACTCGGGATCGATAATTTTTATTTACACATTATTCGATTCGAGATTGGTAATTTTTAACTAGCTAATTTACACACCATTCAATTTGAGATCGATAATTATTATCTGCACATTATTTGACTCGGGATTGATAATTTTTATCTAAACACCATTTAACTTGGGATCGATAATTTTTATCTACTTACTAATCTTCTTATTATTTGACTCAGGATCAGTATTTTTTATCTATTAGCTATTTTACATACCATTCAACTCAGGATTGTACATTCGACTCGAATCGATAATTTAAACTACTAAAAATTCGATAGCATTCTAATAAAAAGTGGGATCGATAAAATTTTGTTTACTTACTGCTCGACATCACTATAGTAAAGATGGTGTCATGAAAATCAAGAAGTTTACACGTGGTCGCACTTCAGGTTACGAGGAAGTGCCATATTTTATAAAGTCCTTTTAGAAAATAGCGGGTAAAAATCGAAGCATCTACTTTTAATAAAGGCTATTAACTGCTCAAAGCATCAAATCGACACAACAAAAAACCAAATCACCTCAGTTAGTCAAAGCTATTCAAATTTCTGCTCTCGCTCCATGACAGTAAAAACTTGGGGGGTTTATATTGATAATTTTACTAACTTTGCATTTTTCGATCCTAGCTGTTGTTAAGAAGGCGGCCTGACCCGACTCCAATCACCTCGACATCCTGACTGTCACCTTAATTATCGAGGCGATTTAATTTCTTTATTTTAAAAATAGAAAATTTATATGGGATAGACAGGTACATTTTCTAAGGAACAGCTTGAGCGTCCCATCACGTTAAGAGACACCATGCCCTGCAAGCTGCAGGCACTTATTGCAACCCCTTAATCTGACGAAAAAGAGTGGTGAAAAGACATGCCAGATGACCATACTTAATCATATCTAATCAGACTCTCGTTTTTTGATGCTCACACTTGTAAAGACCTTATAAACGATAAAATTATTACATGAAAAAGGATTGAATTCTTTTGGACCATTTTTAACTGGGTGAGAAAAAGAGAGATTTCTACTAATAAAGATCAGCCCTCTCTCATAGATATTTTTCGAGCCCAGTATCCTGGGTTGGTAAATTATTCAGTATCCTGGGTTGGTAAATTATTCAAACATTACTGATATGTTTCTCTCTTTAACTTAGCCTTAAATGATCCACTAACTTGAGTATCAAAGTTTATTTGTCGGTAATCTAGTTTTACTCCTAACTTATTTTATTTTATTTTTTTATTTCAGGTAGTCTCCCGCGAGTCCCTGTTTAGAGTTAAGCACCGTTCTACATAGCCTTTACATTAGTCACAATAATAAAATTTTTGTGGTGCACTAGATTCTCCGCTCGGAGAGAATTTAGACATTAACAATTATTTTTATTTAACACATATATAAAAATATAAATTTGGATTAATAATTGATTCACTGATATATTTTAAAAAAATTATGTAAAAACTCTTCATTTGAATTTCACTATCACCAAAATTAGAAAAAAAATCCACATTTAACGAATAAATCTATCTCTTATCCATGCAAAATTCCCAACTATCATTAGTGATTAATGACTATGTTAAATATTTATTTATTTTATATTTCTTTAATTCTTATGAATTAATAGTCCAAATTGAAATGAATAATAAATTTTTTTCAAACTTGAAAATTTTTAAAAATATTATTTTCTTTTTCCCACAAAATAATAAATTTTAATTGTTTTTGTTCTCCCATACGCCTTTATTTGTATTCTTTACTAGTAATCAAGAAGCAGCGCCAATCATGCGCCACTCCAATTATTAAATTAATTGTGGAATCGTTAAAATAAATACACCACCCATAAAAAAATATATATTATTCAAACGAATAATTTTATCGAGGGTAGTAAAAGACAATTATGCCCTTTTTAAGATATAGGAGAGAGAGACAAAATCCAACAAAGAAGGAAGAAAAATTTATGGTGCACGTTAGAAATAGTAATTCTAGTTAGTAACTGCACACCCATGATCAATTTTTTAAAATATATTTTAAAATTAAAATTTTTTGTGTGAAATTCCCAACATTGTGATCTTTTGTTGAACATTTCTCATCAAAGATCCGAACCTTACTGGTGCACAAGCTTTGTCCTCGTGCTTTAATTATTTTCCGTGTATAATTTTGATCCTTCTCTCTTTTAGTCACCCTGGAGAAGAACAAGCGTTTAGTCTCTCATAAACTTTTACAATATTCATGTTATCTGAATTCTGAACTGTTTTCTGTTTTCTTCGTTTCTGGATGCAAGATTTGAGGTGGGTATTTCACAAAAGCAGCCATTGATGGTGAAATGAAGCTCATTTAGAGATTTCTTTTGGGGGTTTCAACTTTTCAATGATTTTTATGAACCATGTCGCAACAGCGCGGATCTAGAACGAAAACACATCTGGTGTTGGTACAATTTTTCACTTTTAATATCACTGGTTTGGAGTGCGACACCATGGGGACATTGATATTCTGAATCAGTTCCGAAAAAACTTGGAAAATCGGGAACCTTTGCAGTGGCCAGAAGGTAGTGACCCTTGCGGTTCGCCAAGTTGGAAGCATGTGTTCTGTTCGAATTCAAAGGATTACACAGATTCTAGTTCAGAATGTTGTGTCGACAGGTTCTCTGCCTCAGAACTTGAACCAGCTCTCCAAACTTGAAAACCTTGGGTTCCAAAAGAATCAGTTCAGTGGAAAGCTGCCAACTTTTAGTGGGTTGTCGAATTTGAAATATGCATATTTGGATTACAATAGTTTGGATACTATTCCAGCTGATTTCTTTGATGGTCTTGGGAATTTGCAAGCCATGGCATTGGATTACAACAATTTTAATTGCCAGTATTGGGTGGTCATTTCCAAACGGTTTGCAAGGTTCTGAGCAATTCACCAATCTCAGTTGTATGGGTTGTAATTTAGTTGGTCAATTGCCAGATTTTCTTGGCAACTTTCCTTTTCTTCTCTGCAAAATTTGAGACTTTCAAACAATAACTTGTCTGGTCCAATTCCTGCTAGCTTTGAAGGCTTGAGTTTGGCGAATCTTTGGTTGAATGATCAGAAAGGAGGCAGATTGATTGGTCCAATTGATGTTTTAGGAAATATGGTTTCACTTCAGAGTCTATGGCTTCATGGGAACCACTTCACAGGAACAATTCCGGAAAGTTTTGGCAATTTAACTTCCTTGAAAGATCTCAACCTCAGTGGTAATCAATTTGTTGGCTTAATTCCACTGGGTTAGGGTCTTTGCCAGTAGACCATTTAGATTTGAACAATAACAAGTTAATGGGTCCTATCCCAAAGTTTAAGGCATATAAATATAGCTATACTTCAAATGCATTCTTTCAATCGATTGAGAGACTTTCTTGTGCCCCAGAAGTCATGGCACTTATTGATTTCCTCGGTGGGTTGAATTACACTTCAGGACTTGTTTCTTCATGGCCTGGAAATGATCCTTGTAAGTCATGGTTGGGGTTGAGTTGCGATTCCAATTCAAAGCTTATTCTTTTTAATTTGCCTAGCTCTGATCTTAGTGGTTCCTTGAGTCCTTCAATTGGAAATTTTGATTCGCTTACTCAAATTAAGCTTCAATCTAATAATATATCGGGACAGATTCCGACAAACTGGACTTGTTTGAAATCTTTGGCACTGTTGGATCTCAGTTGGAACAACATTATCCTTCTGTGGTTCTGTGAAACTTTCCATAGGTGGGAATCCTTTGTTGAATGGTGATCAATCTGGAACATTTTCGACTCCTGGTTCTTGTTCTTCATCAGGGAGCTCCTCTACTCCAACGAAAGGCTCAGGTACTAGTCCTAATCATTCTTCTGCTGAACCAACAAAACTGAAAAATTCCAAAAGAGCCATTATAGTTGCAATTGTAGCTCCAATTGTAGGTGTTGCAGTTGTTCTCCTTTTGACTATACCTTTATCTATATATTACTGTAAGAAGAGGAAAAAGAACACCGTCCAGGCTCCAAGTTCCCTTGTTATTCATCCAAGAGATCCATCTGATTCGGATAATATGGTTAAGATTGTCGTTGCCAAAGGAAGCACTTCTACAGCAACCTGGAGTGGGTCTGGGAGCAGAAAGAGTGGTGGAATTGGCGAGTCTCATGTCATTGAAGCCGGCAATCTGATCATATCAGTTCAAGTTCTTTGAAACATAACAAAAGATTTTTCTCCTGAGAAGGAGCTTGGACTTAGAAGTTTTGGTGTGGTTTACAGTGGAGAACTGGATGATGGAACTCAAATAGCAGTGAAAACGATGGAAGCTGGTGTAATTAGCAACGAAGCCTTGGTCGAGTTCCACGCTGAAATTGCTGTTCTTTCAAAGGTCCAGCATCGGCGTTTGGTATCTCTATTGGGTTATTCTGTTGAAGGCTATGAGAGAATTCTTGTTTATGAGTATATGCCTCAGGGAGCTCTAAGTAGGCATGTTTTCCATTGGGAGAACTTAAAACTCGAGCCCCTCTCTTGGAAAAAGAGATTAAATATTGCCTTGGACGTCACCAGAGGAATGGAATATCTCCATAATCTTGCTCACGAGAGTTTCATACACAGAGATCTTAAATCTTCAAATATCTTACTTGGGGATGATTTCAGAGCAAAAATTTCAGACTTCGGACTGGTCAAGTTTGCTCCTTATGGGGAGAGATCTGTTGTGACCAGGCTTGCTGGGACTTTTGGGTACTTGGCACCAGAATATGCTGGTAAGCACTCTTAATCCTTTCCAATCCATTAAATGAAATTCGATATTGATAATCTTCATTTGGTTCCAAATCTAATTTTCTATTTACAAAAAAACTGAATTTTGAAAAAAAAAAAAATTTAGCTATTTCAGATTGGAGCTAAACGGCTAAAGGATTAGTTACTAGCTATTTTCCAGGCTTCCTTCAGTTACTAGGTTTTCTTGCGTTGAGGTTATGCCTAAATTAAACAAGTTATTTGGCAAGAATTAACCTTTTTTCACTCATACTTTTGGAAGTTACTATTATAGTGGCTGCTGTATGCTTGGCCTATATGAATTAGAATATTGAATTAAATCAAACTGCATATCTGGAAAAAAATGTTGAATGATTAGAAATGTCTTCTTGTTCTTTGTTATTTCTGCAAATTGAAATAATACCTTCCATGTCATCCACTTTTATCCAGGTCCTTATGAAACCAACTCTGATTTTTGTGTTCTAATTGTTTCAATGACAGGAAAGATCACAACGAAAGCTGACGTTTTTAGTTTTGGGGTTGTATTGACGGAGCTATTGACTGGATTGATGGCTCTAGATGAGAGCAGGCCAGAGGAAAAGCAATACTTGGCTGCATGGTTCTGGAGCATAAAATCAGACAATGAGAAGCTGAGGGCTGCCGTCGACCCGGCTCTAGCTGTGACAGATGACACATTTGAGAGTATCTCTATCATTGCTAAACTTGCTGGACACTGCACTGCTAGAGAACCCTCACAATGGACAGATATGAGTCATACCGTGAATATAGTGGCGCCTCTTGTTGAAAAATGGAAAACATTGGATGATGATCTGGAGGAATATTGTGGAATTGATCACAACCTCCCCTTAAACCAAATGGTTAAAGACTGGCAGGAAGCAGAAAGTAAGGACATAAGTTATGCGTACCCAGAAGACAGCAAAGGTAGTATACCTCCAAGAGCAGCTGGTTTTGCAGAGTCTTTCACTTCTGCTGATGCAAGGTAATGTTTCGGCTTTCTTTTCCTCGTCTTGTTGGGTGTAGATATAGCATGTTCGGTTAATCCTATTGAAGAATTCAGTGTGTATCAATATGTTTTTTGACTGCTGTGTTCTTTTTGTGGTGATTAAGGTGGAGATCTCCATTATGCTTATGAGATCTCGTGTGTTGCAGGCTTTCCATTTTCAGTTGTGAGATTTTATGGCAATTGTGATGTAGATATGGAGAAGCCATGATGAATGAGAACTGGTTATTATAAATTACGAAGTTTCTTTTTCCCAAGCTTTCCAATTTCCATATTCTTTTTTTTGATTGATAATCTTTAGTCAAAACCTTATCAAAGCTGTTGCTCATTTGATAAGAGATTGAAAAAAGAACTAATGCATGGACATGTTCATTTTTGAAAGTATAAAATGTAATCAATTTAAATTAATTTCATGTTGGTTTTCTAAAGAGCTTGTTGAAAACTTGTAACTGCCTTCTAAATTGAAATGATTCAAATAGGAAAGTTATAAAATTACTCTTATTTATGCGTTAGATTTTACTAATAATTGACGTTATATTTAAATTGAAAAATGTTAAAGGTACAAAACTTTTATACAAATTATTTTATATAAATTAATTAACCCGATAATATTAATTAAAATATAAAATGAATATAGTTAATAAAAATAAATAATGTATCTCTAAAATTATTTTATTAAAATTTAAATTCAAATCTCTGAATTGAGAAATAAGAATAGATATATTGGAGTTTACGCGTAGATATGTCTGGGTCATACAAATTGATCCAAATTTCCGATAAACTTTGACTAGACTGTGAGAATTCTATTTTAACGTGTGGGTGGCGCCCACCAACGAGATTACCGGGCGGTTGGCTCTCTTTCTATGCAATGTGAATGGTTCAATCAAGTTTGGGTTGGGCCACAACGTTAATTTCTATCTACTCCTACAGTAGTTAGCTGCGAACATAAACGGACCGAAGACCGGGTTGGGATTCGCTTAGTAGAAGATAAAAGTTATTCGACTAAACTCAAGACTTGACACTTACTAGTAACTACTATAGTACAAAATTGATTACGTACCAGTCCCTGTGTCGTGGATTCCTGGATATGTTGATTGTTCCTACTTTCGTTATGCCAATCAAATGCTGGGAGTTGGCAAACAATTTAATTTTCATGGAGTTATTTGTTTGTAACTGTATAATTGATAAATTGTCTAATTATATATAATTACACAATTCCAAATTATATATAATTACACAATTCCATAATTATACAACTGTGTTTAATTATAATTATATAATTATGCAATATCATATTTGATAATACATTGTACAATTATACAATTTAATTATAAAATTAATTATTTTAAATATAAAAATAATGTAAAAATAAATTTTAATTATTAAAATTAAAAAATATATATTGTAGACTCAAAAAAATAAAATATAATTTTTATATACATTATATAAATTTTATATACTTAAAATATATATTATATAATAAATACATAATATAATTCAAAAAATAAAATTTTTTTTAGAAAAATTAAAAATATAAAAAAAAACTATGTAATTACTCCAATTCTTAACTTTCTTAGTAATTGAATTGTGTAATTGAGTGGGTCTAATTATATCAATTATACCATTAACTATATAATTATACAATTTAACAAATACGCTAAAATTGTATAATTACACCTAACTATATAATTTTTCAATTACATAATAATGAAACAAATATGCCTTTAGGAAAATATTGAGATGCTAGAAAAATTCTGTATAGCAATAAATAACTTTTGATATCAATACGCTTATTTTAAGATTAATTAATTATAGTAATTATTTTAATGTAAGAAAAAATAGTTGAATATATATCCATAATTTTAATGTGGGAAATGTGTTTAGAACTACATTTCCCTTTTATGAAAAGTCATAATATTAAATAATTTAATTAAAAATAATATATGACAGGTAACAATTAAGAGTTTTTTTTTTTTTCCTCTAAACGATTCATTATATCATTTATAATATATTAACTTAATTAACTTTGAAGTACGATATTTTATTTTACATTTGTGTTGGTAATAATACATTAATAAATTCATAATATTAAATAATTTAATTAAAAATAATTTATGATAGGTGACATTTAAGAGTTTTTTTTTCCTTTAAACGATTCATTGATTATATCATTTATAATATATTAAATTAATTAACTTTGAAGTGCAATATTGTATTTTACATTTGTATTGGTTATAATACATTAATTATGTATATATAATTATACGTGTTAAATTTAATCTCACATAGGTATGATGTTACTAAAATATAAAATTGGTATCTTTAATCTTGTATGCATATTAGTACTCTCTTTGTTTTTATGTTAGCATTGATTTTGATTTAGATATGTCACGCAAACTTCGTTTGTTACTGTGTTTTAAAAATAAAATTAAAAAATATTTAATATTATTAATTAAAAAAAAAATTGTTAATTTTTTTTAATAATTAAGATCTAATACATTAAATTTATTAAGAATATATTTGTTATAACGTTTTGAATAAAGTTTATCTGAGACAACGTTATACAAATGTAACTTTTAACAAAAAAGAAAATATTAATCATTTGATTATTACGAATAGTTTCTAATAATTTTATGATTATTTTAATAAACACATTCTTTTAATAAATCACGAGAAAAATGAAAAAACTTTTAATGTAAAATAAAACATTGTAGATAATTTATTTTAAAAAGTTAATAAAATTCTACTTCTAAAAAAAAATAAAATAACTTTTTTCAGTTATTTAAAATCATTTTTCTAATAATAACTAAATAATATAAAAAAAGTTAAAAAAACTTGTGACACTAAAAAATCGTTTTGAAATATGAAAAAACCAAAACAAATGAATACCGAGCTAGGATTCAAAGCGCTAGTTCAATAACAAATGAAGCATTGGATGGAAACGAGATATTGTCACACCAATAATTTGCTCCCTTTACTTCCCATTGATGTTAACCTGTAAGTTCATAAGATACAAATAATGAAGAGCTGTACAAACTACAATCGCTGCCACCTTCCTTTTTCTTCACGGAATCGAACAGCACACACATGAAATCCTCTACCTGTAGATAGGTAATGAATCTTCATCTGAGAAAAGTTGCATCAAAATTTTCCTTACCGAATAAAGAATAATAGATAAACCTAATTTTGCATTAAGGGCACGTCCTCGAATGTCGTAGTTTCGACTTCAATTTGTAAAGACAACAACAAAAGTGTTCACTGCTATCCGAAACACATCCAGGAACATAAATGTTGAGGACAATGGTTCGGTGCATGAAGCAGCCACGATTCTTTCTACACGGAAAACTGAGAATGAATTAATACAAAGGTGCGTGATGGTGAGATAAAACAATTAGGACAAACAAACAACTATTAACAAGAAGGGGGTGTGCGTGATACTAACAGCAAAATATTTCTACATCTTTGACATCAGCTGAAAAATTCTAACTCTCAGCTGCTGCTGCTTAACAATGAAAAGGGCCAAAAATAATGAAAAGGGCCAAAAATAAGAAGAAAAGATTGGTTAGGGCTTTCTGAAAGATAGTTTTGATCTCTACGTCACCAATATGATTGATACCAATATTCATCCTCTGGAAAACAACCAACATGATAAGCATTGGAGACATCTGAACTCTGGTCCTTCGTAGAGAAAATGGGCTAGTTTGATGAAGTTATTGCAGGAGAAAAGAGTTGGCAAGACCGAATGATGGGAGGTAACAATAAAGCCAATTGCTTGTCCATTGCCAGAAGCCGTCCCCACTTGCTGTACCATCACAATATGTCAGTTTGCACTTACTAACCAAAGAAATTCAAGAAGTTAAAAGTGAGACAGTTGCACCTGCAGACTTTAGAAAATAGAGTTTGATAGCTGCAGGTCCAGTGCTGCAAAAACAAAAGCAGGAGTAAGAACTCTTAAATGTGGAATCAGGAATAGGAATAATGGTCAGTTAAATCAGCAAAAGAAATCCATGAGGTCTTTACATCATACCAAAAGAGTATCAAGAATTGTTTCAGCCTTGATCCCAATAAAATACTGTAGCGCCATATCAGCATGCTGCTGCAAACAGCAAACAAGGAGATCTATGAACAAAAAATTTCCATTTTGATCCCAATGTATGAGCCACCTGAACTAGAGAAACAAAAATTGAGCAGCAAGGCTGTTACGTGATGCATCTAAATGTGTGGTAAACAGAAGAACCTCTGCCTCCCTGTTGAAAAAGGGACAGGGTAAATAAAATGAAGCCAGTAAACACCCAATTGCATGAAAATGAAAACAGGATATAAACAGCAGTTTCAAATTAATTGCAGACTAAACAAGCTAATGATAGCTCAAAATTGGTACCTGTACTTCAAAGTATTAAATGTTTCAAAAGGGAACTCATTGATGTTATTTTCCAAGCATTTCTTCATAAGCACAAAAATTTTTATGCATTTTGGTGGAAAAATACTTTGATAACTCGTGTGTGTATCTATGTGCTCAAGGTATAGATGTCCGTATTATGTAGTAAATGTAGGAGTCTAATAATTCTAAATGAGCAACCAAGATTTGATTTATCAAAATAAACAAGGGTCAATTTCAATATGAATGATAACCTCATCCATGTCTGAGTCAAATTATAATCCATAAAACCAAATTCAAAAGCAGTATTCTTATTCAACCCTAACGGTAGGTATGAATAGCCACAGTTCAGATTATGAACAAACTCTAGCCTGTCTAGAAAGTTTGTAAAGAGCAGAACTTGGTGGCCACTGAAGCTTGATCAACTAACCAAAACATGAAATCACATTTAAATGCTTGGTTTACATCACTCCAGACAACATAACTACATTATATAGATACAAGACATTAAATTAAAGAAAGCAAACTTCCACGATAACAAGTGTATCGATAGAACCTTTAAGTAAGACACATCATTCATACCAAGCAGTGCATAATATTTCAATGGCAATATGATGCGATTTTAATGGTCATTTGTAACCTATTTTGAGAAGTAAGCAGCAAAAGTAACTGTGAATACCATTTATAAGGGAAGACAAAAGAAAGCTTAAATAACTTGCAAGAACATGCATACAAAAACAAAATTACCTCATCTGGAGAAAAGAAAGCAGCTGCAACTGGCTCAATAGAACCAACTGGATGCAATGAAATTATAGATCTGAAAAGAGAAGGAAACAAAACTCAAGTACAGCAACCTTGTCTACAGAGACCATGTCAGCAGCAACAGTGTTCTTCAATCGTGGTCTCAATTTACTTGAACGATGAAAACTATGCTCCTTTAATAAGGGACTCTCATTTGCTGAACCGGGCAACGAAGAATCTCTCTTTAACCAGTCCAGTCGTTCGTAAGTAAAAGCTTTCAAATTTGGAACTTCTTTTTCCAAGTGCATTAGAACATCTGATAGTGTTTTGCAGTCATTGAGCTATTTTTGGTAACTGCTTGGTAGTGCTTGGGAACCACAGTGCTTTTTTGATACCGGTTATGTACTCGGACCATTTAGTCTATCATCAAGCTGAGGAAAAAAAAGCTTCTTCTGATCTGTGAAGGCTTTGAGAGCTAAATGAAAGAATTACAAGCATGAGTTGATACAATTCCAAAAGAACAGCTTGTAGCTCAACTCAATCATAATCACCAATTCACGAGTGACCACCAATAAAAAGTTTATCATTAATCCATGAGTCACGGAAATTAAAAATGGCTTCATAATAAACTCTTTAGTAAACCTAGTTTATAGGCATTGCATTGCATTAACCTTTGAGCCAACAAGACGAGATTTAAAAAGAAGAAAGAGGAAAACATAAAAATTTGACGTAGCTTTATTTTCATCATTGGATTTTTTATTTTTGCATATGTTTTGCCTATTTTTCACTTTTATTTATTTTGTATAAAAGTAAAAATGAAAATAATTAACAAGTTTTTGTACATGTCTTAACTTATTTAGGGTAGTTTATGCAATTATAGGCCAAATTACGTTTTTTTCGTACATTGATGATGAGAAAATAAGCCATGCGAAGAATCAAACTAGGATTCTAAAAAAAGGGGGCAAATTTTAGTAGGAATTTGGTTAATGGTAAGTCAAATGCTCATGTTTATCCCTTTTTTTCTCCAAACACTAATTTCAATTAGAGCTATCTTTTCACCAGTCCCTTTGAGACTTATATCTCCTATTGATCTTCTTTTTTGAATTCCATAAATTCATGAGCCCTATTCAAGCTACATTCAATCTATCAAAATAGACAACCTTATTGCAGCCACAAGGAAAATAATAAATTTATTTTTCTTCACAAATATCCCAACATAACTTCAGAGTGGCACTGATATCAATACTCACAATATCTCAAAAGCAAAGAAAATTGATAATAGTATGAATCCATATTTCATGTAAAACCAATGTCGGAACCACCCATCTAATAAGTGCTCGCAAAATACCTAAAGCTTTTAAGCGGTATACCTAAAAACTTAGCCCAATTTCTGCAAGAAGGAGAATAACTTTGCCCAAACATTTTCACTTTAAACAATTACGTAAAGAAATCCCTCTATCTCACAAAAGCACTCTCTGAAGTGTGTGGCTGACATATACAAAACGTAACTACATACATGCCTTGTTATATGGACATTGGACAAAAGCTTCGTCTTAAAACCTTCACAAATGGATGTTGCATTTTCTTCAAACAATTATCAACAATTACAATAATCACTATCCAAGCCATTTCATAACTGATTAGCAGACAGATAAGACTGGTTTGTAACATAGTATTGCTGATTTAGCATACAGCTAAGTCATTTAAATCCAAATTTCAAAAAAAAAATATAAGGCAACCAGTTTGATGTGAAGAATTCACTTAACATTGCAAAAAAACTAGGCGTAAAATGAAATTGGCGTTATTATGACAATGAACAAGAATTGCAACTTGTTCTGTCAACGGCAGACGCACCAGCCTGGCCGACTAGCTGTCGTTTCCAAGCATAGGCAACAACTGCGCCATCAGAACACACCAGCGGCATATGCAAACCCCAAGAATTACCTCACGACCGAAGAGATTCATTCAAAACTCCAGATTCTTCCAGTTGCCTTCCTAACATAAGCAAAAAAACAACTCAAACAACAAAACATAGTAAAACTTCGAGATCTCTAGCCCGCAAAATGTTAAAATAAATGCGTACCAATGGCGCGCGGGTCCTGGAGGTGCCGGCGCATTGTTGTGTCTTCTTTGATGAACAAATGCAAAAGTTTAGTGCTGTGGTGAGGCTACTCTGCAACAAATAGAGCTTCTAGAAGCCGATTGGCACCGAGCTGCCGGGCTGCTTGGGTCAGCCTCTACATCCCCAGAGCAACCGGCTTAGTTGGAGCCTCCGCCGTCGATTGCGGAGATGGATCTGAATTAGGATTAGGTTTCGCCATGGCCAGTGATACTTGCTGTAACCGCTGAGGCAGTGGCGGTTGTTTTAGCGTTTGAAACTTCATATCCGTTTGACCAATGACTATCTTTTATCAAGATTCAGTTCTCCACAATGTTTGATAGTTTGGGACGAGACTTGGAAATCAATCGTTGTAGCTAGAAAGAGAAGGTTCAGGTTTAAGGTCATCATCGACGGGACCGAGGGCTAGTTCCGAATCGCAGAAAATGGGATTCGGTTCGGGTTGATCAGCTTGGGGATGGATACCCGTTTTCAAAAATTTAATTAATTTCTTTTATAACTTTTATTTTAATTCAATATTCATAAAATTGCTAAATTTTTAATATTAATATTATTTTTCACTTCAATTAATTTTTTATTAATTAATTTTTAATATTGTTTTAGCATCATATAAGTGTATAGATGGCCACAATTAAAAGCTAAAAGGTGATTAGAGCTAATATATGTGCGTGTATGTACGTATCTATGAATGCATTTATAATATTAATAACCGTCAAATCTAAAATTGAGATCGCTATCGTAGTTAATTCCATAATCTAAAAGTAGTATAATTTAAAAATTTTACTGTATCAGTTCTTGTTATAGCAAATTAAAGAGTATATATATATATATATATATATTAAATTTAAAGATCTTAAGTAGGGAAAACATTTATTAGGTAAAAATAATCACTCCAGATCTTGAAATTAAAAACCAAACCGCCTCATAATTGTCGAATTCGGAGCAAGCTAAAACCCAATTCAAACTCTCGCCTTTGTTAAAAATAGAAAAATATAGAAAAATAATCGTATATTTAAAAATATTAATTAAAATAATCGTATTAAAAATTTTTTAACTAAAAATATGTATTTTAAACTATAATATCCTCATAAAAAATAATTATATATTTTATACATAATTTTAAATAATATTTTTAAGTATAATTTAAAATAAATTTTTAAATACAATTTAAAATTTTATTTTTGAATATAATTTAAAATAAAATTTTCAAATACAATTTAAAATCAATTTTTAAATATAAGTTAAAATAATAATTTTTAACGTAACTTAAAATAATATTTTTTAATATAATTTAAAATAATACTTTTAAATATAATTTAAAATAATATTTTTAAATATAATTTAAAATATTATTTTTTAATATAATTTAAAATTATATTTTTTAACATAGTTTAAAATAATTTTTATAAAAGTATTATTATTTAAAATACATGTTTTTTTTATTTATTTGACCAAAATTTTTTTGACAAAATTATTTTAATAATTATTTTTAAGAGTATGATAATTTTTGTACTTTTTTCTTAAAAGTAATTTTTAAAAAAATGTACAAAAATAATTATATATTTAAAAATATTTATTAAAATAATTATATTAGAAAAATTTTAATCAAATAAACTAAATATATATTTTTTAGACAATAATATTCTTATAAAAAATAATCATATAAATTTAAAACGATATTTTTAAATATAATTTAAAATGATATTTTTAAATACAGTTTAAATTTATATTTTTAAATATAATATAAAATTATATTTTTAAATACGATTTAAAATAATATTTTTAAATATAATGCAAATTATTTTTTTAATAATTTTATATAATTATAAGAGTATTATTGATTAAAAAAATATATTTTGGATTTATTTGATCAAAATTTTCTTATATATTATTTTGGTAATGACAATTGTTGTTTTTTAACTTTTTCCAAAATAATCCTTCCGGCGAACGTTTTCGCTGGCGCCGAGGGTTTACAATTAACGCTGCCGCTTTATTTTCTCGCAAAGCGAACTTTAGTATTTTTGTTTTTTATATTTTCGGTAATTATAAAGTTGTTTGGTAAGCATCAACCTCGGAAAATGCAGTTTTTCTCCGCATTCGCTTTCAGGAAGTGAAAGTTGTTGACAGCGAGAGTAGCCAAGCAATGGCCCGTTCCAAGGCTCCATCGAGGAAGCAGCAAAAGCAGCAAAAACGCGGCGTCGATTTCAAAGTCAGTTATATTATTTTCAGTTTTGGTTTTGATGTTCCCTTTTCAAGGCTGATTAATAAGCTATTTTTTTTCCTTGTAGAAAATAAAACGAAAGCTCGGCGGAAAGTTGCCGCTGGCAAAAAATGCTACAAATACTGAGGTTAAATCCAAAGGTGAAAATTCTTTGATATCACCATTTCCTTTTTTTTTTTTTTTTTTAACTTACTTCACTATGTGATTGTAGTTCGTGATTATAAAGTATTGCAGCTTTATGTATTTGAATGGACAATTTGGCTGTTAAGTGATAATTTGTTTTGGTTTTAATTTCTAA
>JAWDEX010000005.1:8184459-8198105 GCA_035221805.1 Trichilia hirta | reverse complement strand
CCAATTGATGTTTTAGGAAATATGGTTTCACTTCAGAGTCTATGGCTTCATGGGAACCACTTCACAGGAACAATTCCCGAGAGTTTTGGTAATTTAACTTCCTTGAAAGATCTCAATCTCAATAGGAATCAATTTGTTGGCTTAATTCCTTCAGGCTTAGCGTCTTTGCCATTACACCAGTTAGATTTGAACAATAACTTGTTAATGGGTCCTATCCCAAAGTTTAAGGCATATAAGTATAGTTATACTTCCAATGCATTCTGTCAATCGATTGAGGGACTTTCTTGTGCCCCAGAAGTTATGGCGCTTATCTATTTCCTCGGTGAGTTGAAGTACCCTCCAAGACTTGTTTCTTCATGGTCTGGAAATGATCCTTGTAAGTCATGGTTGGGATTGATTTGTGATTCCAATTCGAAGCTTATTGTTATTAATTTGCCAAGTTTTAATCTTAGTGGTACCTTGAGTCCTTCAATTGGAAATTTTGATTCCCTTACTCAAATTAAGCTTCAATCTAATAATATATCGGGACAGATTCCGACAAACTGGACTAGTTTGAAATCTTTGACATTGTTGGATCTCAGTTGGAACAACATTTCTCCTCCACTACCTTCCTTCAGTGGATCTGTGAAACTATCCTTAGGTGGGAATCCTTTGTTGACTGGACATCAATCTGGAACGGTTCCAACTCCTGGTTCCGGTTCTCCATCCGGGAGCTCGTCTCCTCCAACAAAAGGCTCCGGTTCTAGTCCTAATCATTCTTCTGCTGAGCCAACCAAACCGAAAAATTCCAAAGGAGCCATTATAGTTGCAATTGTAGCCCCAACTGTTGGTGTTGCAGTTGTTCTTCTTTTGACGATACCTATATCTATATATTACTGTAAGAATAGAAAAAGGAACAATGTCCAGGCTCCATGTTCCCTTGTAATTCATCCAAGAGATCCGTCTGATTTGGATAATATGGTTAAGATTGTTGTTGCCAATGCAAGCACTTCTACAGCAACTGGGAGTGGTTCGAGGAGCAGAAACAGCAGTGGAGTTGGTGATTCTCATGTCATCGAAGCTGGCAATCTCATCATATCGGTCCAAGTTCTTCGAAATGTGACAAAAAACTTTTCTCCCGAGAATGAGCTTGGACGTGGAGGGTTTGGTGTGGTTTACAAAGGAGAATTGGATGATGGAACTCAAATAGCAGTGAAAAGGATGGAAGCTGGTGTAATTAACAACAAAGCGTTGGACGAGTTTCAGGCCGAAATTGCTGTTCTTTCGAAGGTCCGGCATCGGCATTTGGTATCTCTATTGGGTTATTCTGTTGAAGGCCATGAGAGAATCCTTGTTTATGAGTATATGCCTCAGGGAGCTCTAAGTAAGCATCTTTTCCATTGGAAGAACTTAAAACTTGAGCCTCTATCTTGGAAAAAGAGACTAAATATTGCCTTGGATGTTGCCAGAGGAATGGAGTATCTCCATAATCTTGCTCACAAGAGTTTCATACACAGAGATCTTAAATCTTCAAATATCTTACTTGGGGATGATTTCAGAGCAAAAGTTTCAGACTTTGGACTAGTGAAGCTTGCTCCTGATGGGGAGAGATCTGTTGTCACCAGGCTTGCTGGGACTTTTGGATACTTGGCACCGGAATATGCTGGTAAGCAATCTCATATCCTCTCCAATCCATTAAATGAAATTTGATATGGATAATCGTATTATTTACAACAAAGTTTGAATTTTGGAAAAAAAGAAGAAGAAGCTATTTCTGATGGGAGCTAAAGGGCTAAAAGATTAGTGTATCTGTTCCAAGCTTCCTTCAGTTACTAGGTTTCCTTGAATTGAGTTTATGCCTAAATTAAAGAAGTTATTTGGCAAGAATAACCAGGTTTCACTCATACTTTTTGGAATTACTATTATAGTATCTGTCGTATGCTTGGCGTAGATCAATCAGTATATTGAATTAAATCAAATTGAATACATGGAAAAAAGGTTGGATGATTAGAAATGTCTGATTGTTTTTTATTATTTCTGGAACTTTAAGTACCTCATATATCATCCACTTTTATCCAGGTGCTTATGAAACCAACTCTGATTTTGTGTTCTAATTGTTTCAGTGACTGGAAAGATCACAACGAAAGCTGATGTTTTTAGTTTTGGGGTTGTATTGATGGAGCTATTGACTGGATTGATGGCTCTAGATGAGAGCAGGGCAGAGGAAAGGCAATACTTAGCTGCATGGTTCTGGAGCATAAAATCAGAGGAGGAGAAGCTGAGAGCTGCCCTTGATACGGTGCTAGATGTGACAGATGACACATTTGAGAGTATCTCTATCACAGCTGAACTGGCCGGACACTGCACTGCTAGGGAACCCTCTCAACGACCAGATATGGGTCATGCCGTGAACGTACTGGCACCTCTTGTTGAAAAATGGAAACCATTGGATGATGATCCAGAGGAATATTGTGGAATCGATTACAACCTCCCCTTAAACCAAATGGTTAAAGACTGGCAGGAAGCAGAAAGTAAGGACATCAGTTATGTGGACCTAGAAGACAGCAAAGGTAGTATACCTGCAAGACCAACTGGTTTTGCAGAGTCTTTCACTTCTGCTGATGGGAGGTAATGCCTTGTTAGGTGTATATATAAGATGTTCTATCAATCCTGTGAAGAATTCAGTCATGTTGTGTTTCTGTTATGGTAATTAAGACGGAGACCTCCATTATGCTTAAGAGATCTCGTGTTGTAGGCTTTTCATTTTCAGTGGTGAGATTTTATGGCAATTGTGAAGTAGATATAGAGATGCCATGATGAATGAACACTGTTTATTATAAATTTCGAAGTTTCTTGTGCCCAAGTTTTCCAATTTCCATGCTCTTTTTTTTTAGTGATAATCTTTAATCAAAACCTTATCAAAGCTTTTGTTTATTTGATGAGAGATTTAAACTGAAACTAATGTGTTGAAATGTCTTTTGAAACGATACAATGGAATTCATTGAATTTGTTTTGTGTTGGTTTTCTAAAGAGCTTGTTGCAACTACCCTCTAAATTGAAATGTTGCATGCAAGAAAGTTATAAAATTGCTCTTACTTATGGGTTAGAATTTACAAATAATTGACATTATTCTTAATATTTAAAAAATTTTGAAAAAAGTTACAAATTTTTTATATAAATTATTTTGTATAAAGTAACTAACGTAATACTATTAATTAATTAAAATATAAAATTAATGTAATTGAGCATACTTGGTCCTTAAATTTGAGAATAAGTAAGTTATAATTTACATGGGAATTTCTGGGTCATACCAATTGATCCCGTATTTGAGGTCCAAATTTCCGACAAATCTTTGACTTCGTTGTCAGAATTCTCGTTTTAGTGTCGTTGGGTGGAGCCCACCAACAAGATTGCTGGATAGTGGGCCCTCTGTCGTGTAATCTGAATGGCTCAATCAACTTTGGGTTGGGCCATACCAATATTCTATCAACCACGTAGTTGCGAACATCAAGGAACCGAAGGCCGGGGTGGGATGATGAGTCATTATGCTTCGGATAACCATGATGGAGAAACGACGGGTCGTTTTCAGTCAGTTGGAGAAAGTTTAAAATTATTGCATTGTCATGCAAATATAACTAATAAATAAAATAGGGAAATATATCTTACGATTGTTCTACCAAAATATAATCCTAAAAATATTATTATTATTATTATTATTATTATTATTACAACTGAAATAATATTTTTAATAAAAAATAAAGACAAAAACAAAACTCATATACATTTTTAATTCGCTTAATACAAGTTACACGATCACCCTGTTGACTCCAAACCAGCACTAACAACTATAGCACAAATGCGATTCCGTACCTGTCTCGGCATCGTGGATTGCTGGTTTTGTGGATTAATACTTGACACGTGGTTGACAGCTGGCAGTTTTTGATTGCTACTAAGATTTTGCTTTCATTGTACCAATCAACTGCTGGAAGATGGCATATAATTTGATTTTTATGTGGGCGCTTGTAGAGGACAAATTAGACCCCTTCGTTTGTTTGTTTGTTTGTTTGTCTTGTAGTTATTATTATTATTTTGTCTGTCTTGTTAGTTATTATTATTATTATTATTTTTCTTTAAGAATTTTCCTAAAAAAAAATATTAAGATGCTAGATCAATTCCCTGTATAGGTAATTTTCAATAAATAAATTTTTATACCAATATGGTTATTTTAAGACTAATTAATTGTAGTAATTATTTTAATAAATAAGAAAAAATAATTGACAATATATTCTAATTTTATTGTATGAGATGTGTTTAGAACCACAGCTTTTTGGCCAAAATTCATAATAATAAACAACTTAATTTTATATTTTAGTAACATCGTATTTTAACAATTAACAATGATTTTGATTTAGAGATATCATACAAACTTTATATATAATTGTATTTTAAAAGTAAAATTCAAAAAATATTTAATATTATAAAATTTTAATAAAATCTATTATTTTTTATTAATATTTAATACATTAAATTTATTAAAGATTCATTTGTTATAATTTTTGAGTAAAGTTTTTTGGAGGAAGCATTTTACAAGTAAAAGTTTTATGAAAAAAATATTAATTATTTAATTGTTATGAATAATTTTTGATAAAAATTTTTATATTTATCTTACCAAACAAGTTTTTAAAAGTTATATTATTAAAAAATATATAATAAATTTTTTTAAATAAAATAAAATTATTTCAAATAATTTAATCTTCTAAAAGCTAATAAAATTTTACTTTTAATATAAATAAAATAAATTTTAATTATTAAAAAAATTATATCTTAATAATAATTAAATAATATAAAAGACCTAAAAAAATTGTGATATTAAAAAACTTATTTTAACGAATAGAAAACCCAAAAATTTATTTGCTAAGCGTGTATTCGAAGTGCAACTTTAGTATCAAATAAAGTTTTAAATAGAAACGAGACATTCTCACCCCACTAATTTGGTTCCTTTACTTTCCACAACGTACTTTAATATTGAATGAAGTTTTGGATAGAAACGAGATACTGTCAATTTGTTTCCTTTGCTTTCCACAATGGACAAGCAACAAATTGAATTGAAGTTAATCTGTAAGCTGATAAGATACAAAAACCGAAGAACTCTACAAAGGCTGCCACATTTCGTTTTCTTTATAGAATCGGACAGCACAGATATGAAATCCACTGATAGTAGATAAATAATGAATCCTCATTTAAGAAGACTTGCATAAAAATTTGCTTTACCGAAGAAAGGATAAACCCAATTTTGCATCAATGGCACGGCCCCAAATATCATATTTTTCAAATTGAATCCGTAAGGACAACAGAAGTGCTCAATTCTATCCCAAACACATCCTGGAAAACAAATGTTGAGGCCCATGTTTTGGTGCATGCAGCAGCCATGACTCCTACACAGAAAAACTCAAAATGAAAAATACATGGGAGTGTTATGGTATTGGTGACGTAAAACAATTAGCATAAACAAACAACTATCACCCAGAAGTGGGTGTGGGTGGTACTAACAGTAATATATTTCTATATCCTTTACATCAGATGAAAAATTCTAAAGTTCTAACTATCGGCCAGGCCAAAAGGGAAAAAAAAAGGGAATATTGGTTAGGGCTTTTTGAAAACTACTTCTGATCTCTATGTCAACAACATCGACTGATACCACTATGCATCCTCTGGAAAACAACCAACATGATAAGTACTGGTGCCATCTGAAATCTGGTCCTTCCTAGAGGAAGTTGTTTGGTTTGATGAAGTTACTGTAGGAGAAAAGTGCCGGTAAGACTGATTTATGGGAGGTAATAATAAAGCTAACCGTTTGTCCATTGCCAGAAGCCGTCCACAATTACTGTACCATTACAATATGTCAGCTTTTACCGAGTAACCAAATAAATTCAAGGAGTTAAAGGGAGAGAGTTGCACCTGCAGACTTTAGAAAATAGACTCTGATAACTGCAGATCCAGTGCTGAAAAAACAAAAGCAGGTGTAAGAACTCTTAAATGCAGAATCAGGAATAGGACCAAAATGGTCAGTTAAATCAGCAAAAGAAATCATGAGGTCTTTACATCGTACCAGAAGAGTATAAAGAACTGTTTCAGTCCTGATCCCCAGAAAATACTGTAGCGCCATACCAGCATGCTCCTGCAATCAGGAAACAAAGAAATCTATGAACAAAAAGTTTCCGGATGGATCTCAATGTACGAGCCACCTAATAGAGAAACAAAAATTGAGCAGCGATGCTGTTACCGTGATGCATCTAAATGTGTGGTAAACAGAAGAACCTCTTGCATGTATGTAACTGCCTCCCTGTTGAAAACCGCACAGGGTAAATAAAATGAAAGCCAGTAAACACCTGAATGCATGAAAATGAAACAGAGTACGAACAGCAGGTTTGAATTAATTACAGATTAAACAAGCTCAAGATAGCTTAAAACTTCAAAGTATTACATATTTCAGATGGGAACTGATGGAATTAGGCCATTTGCAATTTAGCGAGCACTTTTGCCATGTTTGACTTCATAAGCACTTAAATTTTTATGCGTTTGGTTGAAAAATATTTTCAATGCACGTGTGTTTGTCTATGTGCTTACAGATATAGGTGTATGTATATGTGTAGTAAATCCAGGAGTCCAATAATTCTACAGAAGCAACCAAGATTTGATTAATCAAAATAAACCAGGGTCAATTTCAAGATGAATGATAACCTCATCTATGTCTGAGTCAAATAATCATCCACAACGCTGTATTCCAAAGCAGTATGCTTATTCAGCCCTAATGGTAATGGATAACCACAGTTCAGACTGATGAACAAACTCTTGGTCATCTAGAAAATTTTTAAAGGGCAGCACTTGGTGTCCATTGAAGCTTGTTCAACTAACTTAAAACACGAAATCACGTTTAAATGCTTGGTTTAGCTCATTTAGTATGCATCGCACCACATAAAAATACGTTATATAGGTATAAGACAAAAAGCAAATTAAAAAAGCAAACTTCCACAATAACAACCACTTCATTCTTCCACAAGCTCTATTGATTGGAGCTTCAAGTAAGATGCATCATTCATACTGAGCAATGCATAAAATTTCAATGGCCATGTGATGCAATTTTAATGGTCAAATGTAACATATTTTGAGTAAGCAGCAAAAGTAACTGTCAATACCATTTATAAGGGAAGCCAAAAGAAAGCTTAAAGGAAATTGCAAGGACATGCATACAAAACAAAGTTACCTCATCTGGAGAAAAGAAAGCAACTGCATCTGGCTCAATAGAACCAACTGGATGCAATGAAATTATAGCTCTGAAAACAGAAGGAAACGACAACTCAAGTATGGCAACCTTGTCTACAGCAACCTTGTCGGCAGCAACAGTGTTCAGCAATCCTGGTCGCAATTTACTTGTACTATGAAAACTATGCTCCTTTAATAACTCTAAGGGACATTCATTTGCTGAACCAGGCAACGAGGAAGCTCTTTTTAACCAGTCCAGTCGTTCGTAAGTAAAAATTTTCAAATTTGGAACTTCTTTTTCCAAGCGCATTAGAACATCTGATAGTGTTTTGCAGTCATTAAGCTCTTCTTGGTTACTTGTTGGTATAACTTGGGAACCGCAGTGCTTTTTTGATACTGACTCTGTAGTCTGACCATTTAGTCTATCATCAAGATGAGGAAAAAAACGCTTCTTCTGATCTGTGAAGGCTTTGAGAGCTAACCTAAAAAGATTAGAAGCACAAGGTGATAAACTTTCAAAAAAACAGCTTCAAGTTCAATTCAGTCACAATCACCAATTCACAAGTGACCATCAATAAAAATGGCTTCATAATAAACAACCCCGTTTACAAGCATTGCATTGCATTGCATTTACCTTCAAGCCAAACAAGACAAGGATTTGAAAAGAAGAAAGAAAAGGAAAACATAAAAATTTGTCATAAATTTATTTTCTTTATTGGATCTTTTTTGCACGTGTTTTGCCTATTTTTCATTTTCAACTATTTTGTTTGAAAGTATACAGGAAAATAGTTCACGGGTTTTTACATCTGTTTAAGCTTATTTAGGGTAGTTTATGCAATTATAGGTCAAACATGACGGATAATAGGTTAAGGGTTTTTCATACATTTGATGATCAGAAAATAAGCCATGCGAAGAATTAAATTAGGACTCTAAAAAAGGGGGCAAATTTTAGTAGGGACTTGGTTAATGGTAAGTCAAATGCCCATGTTTATCCTTTTCTTTTTTCTCTTTTTCTAAACGCTAATTTCAATTAGAGCTATCTTTTGACCAATCCCATTGATACTTATGTCCCCTGTTGATCTTCTCTTTTGAATTCCATAAACTCATAAACCCTATTCAAGCTACATTGCTCTATGAAAACAAACTTATTGCAACCAGAAGTAAAATAATACAATTCTCTTTATTCACAAATATCCCAACATTACTTCAGGATTGACACTAAGATCAGTACTCACAATACCATATTTCATGTAAACCAATGTACAAATCAAAACTCATCTAACAAGTGTTTGTAAATTCCTAAAGCTTTCGACTCTGTGATACTTAAGCAGCACACCTAAAAACTCAAACCTATTTCTGCAAGAAGCCGAATAACTTTGCCTACACCTTTTGCTTTTAAATAATTACGTAAGGTAATCCCTCCATCTCACAAAAGCACTCTCTGTAGGGCCGGGCTGATATGCATAAACCATAACCACACAGATGCCTTGTTAAATCGACATTGGACAATTGCTTTGTTTTCAACCTTCACAAATGCATGCTCCATTTCTTCAGGCAATAATCAGCTATTACACTAATCACAACCCAGCGCTCAGACAGTTAAGCCTGGTTTGTAACATAATATTGCTTAATTTAACATACTGCTAAGTCATTTAAAACCAGATTTCCAATAAACATATAAGACAACTAATTTGATGCGAATAATCGATATAACATTGCAAAAAAAAGCTAGGCAATAAAATGAAGTTGGCGTTAATATGACAATGAACATGAAATGCACCTTGTTCTGTCGACGGCAGACGCACCAGCCTGGCCAGCAAGCTGTCGTTTCCAAGCATAGGCAACAACTGCGCCATCAGGACAGACCAAAGGCATATGCAATCCCCAAGAATTACTTCGCGACCGAAGAGATTCATTCAGAACTCCAGATTCTTCCAGTTGTCTTCCTAACATAAGTAAAAAAATAATTCAAACAACAAAACATGTAAAAATTTTAGATCACTGACCAGAAAAATGTTAAAATAAATGCGTACCAATTGCGCGAAGGTCCTGGAGGTGCTGGCGCATGGCTGTATCTTCTTTGATGAACAAATGCAAAGGTTTGTTGCTCTGGTGAGGTTGCTCTGCAACAAATAGAGCTTCTAGAAGCCGGTCGGCGCCCAGACGAACATCAGCAATGAGTCGAGCTGCTTGGGCCAGTCTCTCCATCGCCAGAGCAACCTGCTTAGGTGGAGCCTCCGCAGTCGACTGCGGAGTAGGATCGGGATTTGAATTAGGGTTAGCCACTGTCAGTGATTCTTGCTGTATCTGCTGCTGCTGCAGCGGTTGTGTTAGGGTTTGAAACTTCATATCCATTTGGCCAATTACTACTTTTTATCAAGATTTAGTTCTGCGCAATCGTAAATAGTCTTCGAAGAGAGTTTGAAATCGATCGTTGTTGCTAGAAAGAAAAGATTTGGGTGTGAGTGCATAATTGGCATGCGTCGAATATATTCGGTTCGGGTTGATCAGCTAGGAGATGGATACCCGTTTTCAAAATTTAATTAATTTCTTTTATCATTTTTATTTTAGTTTAATGTTCATAAAATTGCTAAATTTATAATATTAATATTATTTTTCATTTTAGTTAACTTTTTATTAATTTAGCATCGTATAAGTATAGAAGGCGAAAATTAAGAAATGGTTAGGGTTTATATGCTACTTTGCAGTCACATTCTTAAACTTTAATCAAATTATAAATCATTTACACCCTAATTTGTTTGTTATTAGCAATTTCATCATTATAAATTTAAAAATATTAATTAATTAATTCTAAATTTAATAATGACTTAGGTTAATCTATCATCAACTCTTTAAATTTTTTAGCTTACACTGTTTTACCCCTTTAAAATAAATAAATGCATTTTAGTATATATTAATATCAATATATATTAAAATTAATATTAAACATTTTTTTTTGCAACATTGAAAATGAACTTCTATTGTAGTTAATGCCATAATCTAAAATTAGCATAATTTTAAAATTTGTTGGTATCAATTGCTATTAGAGCAAATTAATAGGTATTTAGATATATTTTTTTTCTACAAATTTAAAGATCTTAAATAAAGAAAACATTTGTTAGGTTAAAGTAAGAAAAAAAGAGAGCATTTGGCGGATATATATTGACTCCGGATTTTGAAATTAAAACACCGAGCCGCTTCATAGTTGAAATTAACCCGATTCAAACTCTAGCCTTCGTCTTAAAAATATTCCTTCCCCACAAAACCTTCCCCCTGGCGCTGAGGGTTTACAATTAACGCTTCAGCTTTATTTTCTCTCAAAGCAAACCTCAGTGTTTTTTGCTTTTGAATTTTTAGTAATTATAATGTTGTTTGGTAAACATCAAAGCTCGGAAAACGCAACGTTTTTCAGCATTGGCTTCTAGCAAGTGGAAGTTGTCGACAGGGAGAGTAGCCAAGCAATGGCCCGTTCCAAGGCTCCATCGAAGAAGCAGAAAAAGCAGCAAAAACGCGGTGTCGATTTCAAAGTAATATTATTTTCAGTTTCGTTTTGATATTTTGTTTTCAAGGCTGATTAATAAGCTATTTTTTTAATTTTTTCCTTGAAGAAAATAAAACGAAAGCTTGGTAGAAAGTTGCCACCGCCAAAAAATGCTACAAACACTGAGGTTAAATCGAAAGGTGAAAATTCTTATATATCTCCATTTACTTTTTTCTATTTACTTCACTACGTGATTGTAGTTCGTAATTATAGAGTATTGACAACTCTATATGTTTGAATGGACAATTTGGCTGTTAAGTGATAATTTGTTTTGGTTTTAATTTCTAATGTTATATGTTTCGCTTTGAGGTTTGCTAAGAAATTTGAATAGGCTTGTCCGAAGATCTTTTACGTTGAATATTTTAGCGAGGCTTTATTTACAGTAATGAATGTTCTGGTGCGGATTGTTTTTTAAATTTTTTTGTTTTAGATTGTATTTAAATTAGATTGTAGTTAAATTTTTTTGTTTTAGATTGTCGTTAAATTAGGTAACATTATTAATGAATTACTTGTCTTGTTTTATGAGCAGCAATTGTACTTCCTGAGCAAAGTGTGGCATCAGAGAAGGCAGGTCTAGCCGTTAGCAAGAAAGGCTTGACTTTAAAAGAGCTTCTTCAACAAACATCTCATCACAACTCAAAAGTTCGTAGAGGTATGTCATTCTATTTGGCATAATGTTCTGTTTGTTTGAGCTGTTACTTCAAGATGATGTTGATTTGACACCAGAAATGATGAACCATTTCAGTATTGAGAAAAAGTAGGAAAGATTGGGATTTTGTTATTTTGAACTCAATAGGAGGGTTCATCATTTTCCAATAGCTAGCACTCACTCCTACTTATTTTACTGATTTATGTATTCTTAGGCATTGGGATTTATGAATATATTGCTGTATTAAAATTCTTTATTTGTTTCTGTTTAGAAAAAAAAATTAATTAATCTAATGTTTCTCACTTTATATTGGGAGGTTTTATCAATTCTGTATTTTAGGTTTAACACCATGAGTTGTGATTCTGATTGTAACATCAAATTTTATATCTTCTTGAAGATGCATTGACGGGCATTAAGGATTTATTTCACAAGTATCCAGCAGAGTTGAGGTTGCACAGATATGCTGTCATAGAAAAGTTACGTGAGCGTATTGGCGATGATGATAAAATTGTAAGAGAAACGCTTTATCAACTGCTCACGACAGTGATTTTTCCTGGATGCAAAGAGGTAAATCTTTGCTTCACTTTTCCGTTGAATAGTCACATTTGAGCCAGTCTCAATTTGTAGATTAATATTTAAACAGTCTTTAGTGTTCTTGTTGCCAATTGCCAGACAGACAATTGCATTATTATGTTTCCATCTGATTGTTTCTATCTCAACTGGTCTTGTGTATCCGTTCATGATATCATGTATCGGGATTATTTCTTAATAATTTTTTTGTTCCTCTTGGAAGTTGTTTGTAGAATAAAAAATCTGGTTCTTTTTCTTTTCTCTTTCTTTTGATCATTTTTATTAGGCATGTGGAAGATGCTAAAGTTAAATTCTCTTAAGTGCCACAAACCTATTCATGCGCAAGACCAAAGTAAACCAATCTATTTTTGGATCCAACAAAGTGTGGATGCATCAATTAGGTTATTCCTTTTGCTATATTCTAGTAAGGTTTTTTCGTGCAACATTCGTCATCAGTTCTGTTATGGAGGTGGACGGTAAAAGGAGTTTGACCTGGGGAGGAGTAATTTATTTTGCATCTCTATAGAATGTAAATTTGGTTCTGGTTTGGGATGGGAAATGTACATATTTTTATCTGGATATATATCTTTATACATCTAGACAATAATATTCTTTGCATTTCATGCTTCTCCTTTTGTTAGCCTTGTGAATATGTTTTCTTAGGCAGTTAAGCCATTGTATGAAATATTTTGTTATTATTGCTGTTATTGTTATGTTCTTTGCTTTTACAACCATCAGGTTCTCCAATCTAATTTTTATGCTTTCTTGTCCAGGATGATCAAGGACTTTTTGTTTCCTTAATGATGGCCTATATTTTTAATGCGATGACACATTTAGCAATCGATGTTCGGCTGATGGCTTTCAAATTTTTTGACCTTGTTGTGCAGTACTATCCATCTTCTTTCTCGTTATATGCGGAAAAGGTACCTATATATTTTCATGTCTTTTATTCTTGAACCCTTATAAGCAACATTGGAAGGAATTTGATCCTTATTAGTATAATCTGATGCTAGCTGTATGAGAAGCCATACTTTCCCCTTGTCATGTTCTGGACTCATATGTCACTGTTATTGTTTTTCAGAATGAGGTTACATAGAGTTATGCATTTATTGACAAAGGTTAACTGTTACCTCCTTATGTCAGACAATTGCATTTGAGGTCTGGATATTGTTGATTGAAAAACAAATTTAGTGAAGTTTGTGCATATGTATTAGGTGCATATCAACTCAATGAGCTTGGTCATTGTATTGGGGCAGTTGGGCTTTCTTGAATTTTTAACTGTTGATCTTTTATAACTTGCCTTATTTGTATTTTTGGACCTCATCCTTTTGAAATGTTTTTATGGCAAACCATGCAAAAAAATTATTGCTTTTTGTTAATGGCTGTTGAGGTCTTTAGTTTTCTTTGGGGAAAAGGAATTACATTGTTGAGCTTTTTAAATTTATAGTCATCTGTCTGAATTTTCTGCAATAATAATATAGTCCACACTTTCATGAAATTAAATACTTTTAATATTTTTCATCTTACCTATCCATGCACTATCTGTATAATTTATCTATATCTATATCTTTGTGTGTGTCGTGTGTGCAAGTAAAACTTCTCTTATTCCTAATAATCTAAATTTAACTTAAAAATTCCGATTAT
>JAWDEX010000005.1:8152549-8162994 GCA_035221805.1 Trichilia hirta | reverse complement strand
CCTAAGATTTCAAGCTCAAATATCTGAATCAGTAGATTCCATCTTGACTATCACCTGTTCTCATACAATAAGAACACATTACCATCAAACTTCTTTCAACAGGCGTGGTTGGCCCAATGCAATATAAACAAGTAAACGATGTGCCTCACTGCAGATTGCAGACGTGATATCTCAAGTCTAATGACTAATGGTACACTAATACGATTGTGTGATTAATCATTGACTGTAGATATTCATCTATGTGATTGATTACATTTGGTCACGTTCAGTATCACATTCTCAAATGTGGTACCCATGTTTATACTTTTATGACATGAAACTCGTCACTTAATTATTAGTATCGAATATTAATTATTGACAGCAACAAAATATACCGATCATGTAATGTCGTTATCCTTGATGACATCACCTCAATCGGAAACTAATTTTGAATTTATTTAAATCAAAAATTTTGCTCTCATATTTATAACTCTTTATATATAGAATCTCAATACATAATATATACAATAATATATCTAGTATTAATAAAAAAAAATAAATAATAATTAAATATAATACAATATATAAAAAATTATTATTTTATTATTTATAAATATTTTTATAAATAAATACAAAAATTTATACACAATAAAATAATAATTTCGAATTATATAATACGATTAATTTTAATATATATTTTTAATAATTATATTATGTCATTTATTTAATAAATAAATTATATTTAGAATAAAAGTTTGTGATGCGATTAACAAACGATATATATTTAAATCGTTTCCGTAATTGTCATTTTCATCAATATTTAATCATTATAATTGTTTAACGATTCTCTCGGTTGGAGAAAATAAATGTTCAGACAGGCTAAGTTATTATGGTCCGTGAATTGTCATTGTAAAGCAAGGGTCCTCAATTTACAGACACTGAGATAAATAAGCCTCTCTTTATTATTAAACCCACCTCTACTATTCAAAAAATCAATATTATCAAAGTGATGCAATGAAAATATGTCACATGTCGTTTAATTATTATAATCAATCAATATGGTAATTGTTTAATTCCATATTAAATATATAAGTGAACATAAGCAACATTAATAACACTTGACTTGTATTTTGACAAGACTAAATAAAATATCACTAGTCAAACAAAAAAATATAATACGAGGCATGGTAACAATATTTTTTTACTGAGTTAATTTAATATTTCTAATATTATTAAAGACAAATTAAATAATCTTACATGAGACCTTTTTATTATGTTTTATTTAATAACAAAAATTAATAAAAGAGTTTTATTTAAATTTCAGTACTATTTATCATCTAATAATTATCAAATATTTCATATTTTTACAATAATAATAAAAAACAAATGAGGTAACATATTATTATGACGTTAATTTATATAAAAAATTATAAATAAATTAGCATAATTATATTATTGTTTAAATTTCCGAGTTCTATTATTAAAATTTAAGGATTTTTCTTTTGCATGTCTCACTAAATTTGTACACATTATAATAAAGTTTAAAATAACTCGTGTTAGTCATACATAAATTACCTTAACTGCATTAATTTTTAAGATAATCACTTCAATTAATAAAATGATAATAAAATAATTTATTTAATTAAATAAAAAAAATGACTTCAAGAACTTCAAAAATGAAACTTTTACGAATAATATAAGAATTTCAAAAATGAGTATACAAGTTTGTGATATTTTGTTGTAAAATTTATATATATATTTGTGTGTATAATTATACTTTCGGTAATTTGGTTAAGTTTAAAATTATTTTTCTATTTGAATAAAAATAATTTTTATTGTTATAAAAATTAGACTTAATTGTTATATTTTTAAATATACAAAATTTGGACTAAATTGTCAATTTTCAAAATTGCTATAATATGCTAAAGCACTGTAAATAATGCCATAAATAGAACAAATTCTTCAATTTTTTACAATAAAATGTGCTACGATATTGTGAAGAGTGCTATAAACACTATCAGTTAAATTAATTTTTTGATTGTTGGATTGAATTTTGTGCAAAATTCTAGTAGAAAGCTTGTTTTAATTTATTTGCATGAATTCTTCGATTCGGCCTACTAAATTATTAAAATTTTGAGCTCTAATGGCTATTTTTTACATCAAATGACTATATTTTTTATTCTAATTATGAAATAATTATTTTTCTCATTTTATAAATAATGGCTAGTAACCAAATTATCTTGTTTTATATTCTTTAAGTTTAAAAATATATTTGACCTTACAATTATTAAAAGTCATAAATTATAAACTCTAATACTCTATTTGTTTCAATCTTTTTGTAAGAAAAAATATATAAAAGATATTTACTTATTTTATTTTTACTATTTTAAATATAAAAGAGCGAACGAAGGTATTTTTTTTGCTTGAATTGAGAGATTAAATAATTTGAGTAGAATTATTTGTAAAAATTTAGAGATTAGACCATAAAATTTTATGTTATAAAAAGAAATATTTAGTTGAAAATGATTGAATTATTAAAATTTTCAAGTGAAGCCTAAAAGAACAAAAATAGATTAAGTTGATTGAATTACTACAAATCTATTAAATTAATTCTCACTTTTTCTTTACCTTCTTTAATTTATAAATATTTATTTAAATATAATTGTATTGTTCTTCTTTAATTTATAATTGTTTATTTGAATATAATTGTATTGTTGTAATTGGTTGTGTCTAGTAAAAATTAGTTAGTATAATTTTTAATAATGAATTAAATTATTTGCGGTGGATTAAAACTTTAGGTTGTTGAAAAATATCAATTAGTGAAATTACAATATCAATTAAGAAGAACTAAGGGGCAGTGGGTGCCATACTGCGCATGCTCATTAGTTGCATCTGAGAACGCAAACGGAAATCATATAGGTGCAGCCTCACGATAGCACATCCCTGAAAATAATCTCTGTGCTGCCACATGTAAGGAACAAAACGGACTACAGTACCTTAGATATTATTTCGCAGGAGGGAGATCTTCTGCGGCATCGATTTCTACCCTAAAGGCATCAGCAGTTCCAAAAATTTCTGCGAATATAACAAAATGTATACTCGCTGAACTTTCTTAGAAACCTGTTCATATAATACGTGGCAGAAAAAGGTGGGGAGTGGTTTTCGTCTTCTACCTAAGTGATCCGACAAAAAGTCGATCGTGTGAAGTGAGGTACCGAGGAATGCGGCCTGAGTAGCGACTCATCTTAGGCGCGTGACCCCAATATGCCTTTTCGGCGAAAGAAATATACGCAAGGCCTCCTTTGGGATTACAATTTTGTCCCTATCATAAAAGTATCGAAATATATATATATATATATTTTATAATTTTTACATATTTAGGGCATTGATCTAATTTATATTTACGCTAAGCTCCATCAAAAATTCTATAATAACTTATTTTTATATTTTATAAAAATATTATTAAAATAATATATTCTAACTATTAAAATAATGTATTTATACACCGTTATTTTTTAAAAATAATTATAAATAAAGGTATGCGTTTTATAATGCTACTAAAGAATTTGTATGGACGTGA
This sequence comes from Trichilia hirta, assembly GCA_035221805.1. NCBI lineage: Eukaryota > Viridiplantae > Streptophyta > Magnoliopsida > Sapindales > Meliaceae > Trichilia > Trichilia hirta. Next base: position 8,159,435 of record JAWDEX010000005.1, on the reverse strand, counting down.
ATAATGTGATGTGTCATGCAGCCTTTTCTTAAAACACTTTGCGAACAAACTGCACAATTATTGACGACAAATTATCACGTAAATTAATGTTTTTTATTATTTATTTTTAAAAAATACTATATATACAATTATTTTTACATATTTGTATTAATTTTATAATATTATATCACTCTCACTTTAGGATACATTGTTTATTATGATCTATTTAATTGATTTTTGTGTTTCCACTATCTAATTTTATGTTACTAAAATTTATGTAAGATAATTTGTTTTTATAGTATTATTGATATATATTGTTTTTAATGCCTCTATGGTTTAAAGTATAATCTTCATAAAAGAAATATAGTTAATCATGTTATATAATAATTATTAAATAGACAATATCAGATTCAGTTCTTAATAATTTGGTCAGACATAAATGATAAATATACACAATTTTTTTAATAATTATAAAAAAAACAAAACTTTCCAATACTCTCAAATTTAATCAAAGCCAAACAGGTCTTAGAGCACTCTCTTTTCAACGGAGGGAACTTGTAACGTCAATTTGGAAGCAGAGATCTCCTGTCTCTCGCTTTAAACGATCTCTTCCTTCCCAAACCCAGCAAAAAATCTCGCTGTCATCTCTTGAAGTTATCTCCTTTCACTCTCTTACATCAAAGTGCAGAAAACCCCAAAACAGAGAAATCTTTCCCTGTTTTGTTGGTTGCTTTTAGATTGTGCTCTGTTTTGTTAAGGATGGCTGCTCAGTTTCCTCCAAAATTCAATGATGGCGAAAATTTTCTAATGTCTGATTTTTTCTTCGACCCACATCTCCGCCTTCCCCAACGCTTGCACAACCAGCTCCGTCGCCAGTATCTCCCATACATGGACGAGCTCTCTAACAATTTCACCGCCCTCTCTTTGCTCCAACGTCCCGAAAGTCCCCGCAACTTAGAGCTAGAGGTTTATTTAATATATACAAATATTTTTCACGTATACGTGTTTGAAAATTGTTTTATAATTTTTGTTTTTATATTTACACGTTTGTTACTATAAATACGATATAGTATAGTGGGAATGGTTCATTCTTTTCCCGGTAGGATTACGAGAAGAGTTTTTTTTTTTTTTTTTTTTGCATGGCTATGTATAATCTTCGTGTTCTGTTTTGTCGGGCGTTTACTTTCATATTGCAGCAGTTTAAGCCTTCGGTTCAGAGCGGTCCAGTGAGCGTGAGATCTCAGTTTCCCGGTCATTTTAGCGCGAACGGTGACCGTGAACTTGGGCAAAGGATTCACGAGTATGGAATTGGGTCGGTCTCGTCTAGGCCTGAATGGGTTTACGACGTCCAGTTCCTGAAACAAACTCCAGTACAGGCAACAACTTTTATTTTGTTAATTTTATTTCCTTTTATTTATTTTTTTTCCATGAATTGTCTTTTGGGTACTTTTACTTTTTCAGCTTTTATCACGATGACTCTTAAATAAACTCACGATGATTTTTTTTTTGGGGTGTGTAGCTTGAGACCCATATAAAAGAAACAACTAATAGGGTTTTGCAGAGACAGCAAAACCGCTTACTGCAACAAAACCGGGGATTACCATGTCAGGGAAATGCGTTTCGTTTCAATGGTGGTTTACTGAGAGACTATGGAGGGACAGGTGTTTTTCATCCTCGCATTAACACTTACACCACCGGCGTTTCTACTGCCAGTGTTGCCAAGAACAGAAGTGAGTTATATTTTTCTTTAATTTATTTTCTATTTTTTTTGCAATATTTCTGTTTTTAGGTTTTCTCATCGTTTTTTTTTTTGCTATTTTGGGTGTTCAAGTATGGGCTTGGGCTTCTTTCTCTTATCTGCTGGAGAGATGATGATGATCGTTTCAGTATATGTTTTGGTTACTTGTTTTGGTCCTCGGTTCTGCTATTGTGACATTGTTTTACTAATTTTGCGAATAATAATGGTAACACCACAAAAGCAAGATGTTGAAGCACTTGAACAAATTACTGTATATTGTACTAGGAGACATAGGACAATATTATATATATATGATTTGTGACACAATTTTTAAACCATTAGCTTAAAATATTGTTATACTGTTGAGAATATATAACCAACATGCATAATTCTTCCACTTGGAAATGATGTGTGAGATTTAGGGCGTGCTTGAGATTGTTGTGCATTAGTTGTTTGGTAAACTCCCCATTTATACATTGCAACTAATGTTTACTGCTGATGCACCTATACTTAACATCTAGTGATGCTAGCCCAGAACAACTGAGGTGTGCATGTCATAGCGTTACAATTTCAAGCATACCTTAATTGTACGTTCTATGCCCTAGTAATTTGAGGGTTTCCAAATCATATTTTAATTTTTGCGGAAAGGCTACTCGTTCATGACTTTTGTATATTAAGAAAGTTCGAAGCACACGTACGAAGTAAATAGTCTCTGTCAATAATTGGCCATATAATAGCTATAAATTGTGTGTATTATGCATCCTCTGTGCTATAGGTCAAAGAAAACTGTGTAGAATATTAGTAAGGGAAAGTTGTCCTTGAATAATGATTTTCTTCTTTACTTGTAATTTTAGATGTTCAGAGTCTGAATATCTCTTGCTATTTTTTTTTTTACTGTTTTCAATCATAATGAACTCTTTTAACTCATTGAAAGGGACCTGGATTTAAGGTCCTTGTTACTTAAACTGTGGTCATTAAGTGGGATATTTTACTTTCATAATGGAGAAAATTTTAGCTGAGGGAAGTATGATATTAAGTAAATGTTTGGTGATGGAATCAATATTTCACTATAATAGATTGTATTCAATCCCACATGTAAAAACTCAAGTAAATTTTGTTGAACATTCTCTATAGAGGAGTATTGTGCAAATATGAATCAAACTCATTTCATATCAGGATCTCCAATACTTTATGTTTTTGGCTAGTACATTGGCAGTCTAGAAAATCACAAGAAAATGAAAGAACTCAATGTGTGCGGCAAAATACGTCAGCTTCCTGCATTTTAATATCATCTTATCCTTGTTATTGCTTATGAAAGGTGCGGATTATAGGAAGAAGATTCTGGGTGCTCAACAGAAGAATTCTATGAAAAGATTGTCGGAAGGTCCGAGCATCGAGGGCGAATATCATCTTCCTTCAGATATGGGATTACCCAGGGACTGGACTTATTGAACCTGACACTACGGCAACTAGAACAGGAGCTTTAAGGCAAACAATCTTTTGGGTTGTGCAGTGAAACATTTGAAATATGCCATGTAGCTGGGGTTTGAAGAAAGTTGGTGTCTTCATTGTGCCTATGCAAGGGTAAAATGTATGAAAAATAAGGTGTTTGTAGCTCCTTTGATACTGTTTATTGTCCATATATTTAAATTACTGCTTGCAGTTTCTGATATTATAAATGTATGTGGTCAATAGTAATATTGAAAGCTCATTCCAAGACACGCTTTCTGGGTTTGGCAAAAATTCCTGAGGGTCTGTTACTATGCATTGTCAAATACTTTGAATGTCATGCTTTGTTTTTATGTTTTAGGTTATTAAGTTTGACATTGAAATGCCAATACTAGCCTTGGTCTTAGTGTAGTCCAATGCATCGAACCCCGTGCTCTGTTTTCATGTTCAAATCATTCCCTATTTTAACATTTTGTGGGTCAATGTATAATAAGGATATCTTCCATAGAACCTAATTATTTTAATGAATCTGGCCATAAAATATCCCAATATGCCAACAAAAAGAGTTGGGTGAGCATTCTCTTTTATTTTTGTGTTGGTTATCTTCAGTAAACTTGACCCCGGAACACACCCAATCAATGCGGTCCCCGTAAAATTCTACCAATTTACATAACCGTACAAATTGCTTCCGAAACGAGAACATGAAAATGGCAGCAATTTCTGTGTATTTGTTTTCTATTTTCGGGTTACAAGAACGGGTGGGGATTGGGTTACTCTGTTTTCTGTCAGCAACGCTGGAATGGACTTTATTTTTTTCCCATGGATGGTCACATCCAGCACTTGCTTCCTACCTTAGAAATAGGACTGACGAGAACTACATACAAGCCATCAAAATATGTATGCACTCGTGAACCAGCAATGCCTTGTTGATACACATACAGCGTGTCAATATAATAAAATGAGGTTATCTGTGTATTTGTTTTCTATTTTCGGGTTATGAGAACTGGTGGGGATAGTGTTACTCTGTTTTCTGTCAGAAACGCTGGAATGGACTTTATTTTTTTCACATGGATGGTCACATCCAGCACTTGCTTCCTACCTTAGAAATAGGATTGACGAGAACTACATACAAGCCATCAAAATATGTATGAATTCGTGAACCAGTAATGCCTTGCTGATACGCATACAGTGTGATGGAGTAAGTGTCAATATAAGAAAATGAGTGACCGTAAATTTTTGTGCTTAAGCAGTGAATGTCAGCATGATGATTTTTTTAATTTATTTATTTTGTATAAATAGGGAATATAACATGATGAAACGAGCGAGTGTATGTAAGTTTCTTTCCGTACAAGTATTTAAAATGATTAATGAGACCATTTGAGAAAATCGCTAAGAAATTGGCTCATTTTATTAATTTTTTTCACATAATTATATTTTAATATTGGGAAAACTTGGTATATTAATCTAGAAACAATTTGATATATTAATCTAGGATAACTTGCTTAAGTAAATAACTATTTTAATAGATTTAACATTACATAGAACTCGTTTAAGGCCATAATTATCTTATAGTAAATCAAAATCAACTAGATGTCAACAATTTCTTTTTTTATAATAATTAATATTTTGTATTTTTTTAAATAAGGGAATGAACAAAACATAAATATGTTTTTAATCCCTAATCTATCTCAGAATCGAAAACAGATGTGCGTCGAAGAATGTTAAAAAAAAGAAACTTAATTTTTTTCTTATTTTTGTTAAATTTATTTTCTAATTCAATATTTTTAGGAAAAATATTAAAGCTATTTTTCATTTGATATTCTATTTTTCTAATATAATATAGAATATATTTGAACCAAATTATTAAATTAAAAAAAACTTTTTATTTGACATTTAAAATTGATATAATATGACTTTATTTTTATTTTTATATCTAATATTTCACTATAATACCTAAAATAATGTTTTAATATGATATGATAAGTAGCAATGTAGAATTGGTCACATCGGTATAATACAAGAATTTATAAAATTGTAGAAAATTTTTAATTTCAAAAGAAAACAGTTGCATAAATTAGAAGAGTCAACCGTAAGTTTAACTGTATGCACATTTGGGATTGGGTGTCGATATCTCGTATTGGCTATTGACCTTGAATGATTCTAATTATTGGCTATTTTTACCAGAACTCTGAATGTTGGCTTTGCCACGTTGACACCTTTGACCAAAAATACGCCCTAAATGCAAGGAACAAGTCATCTACGACGGCTGTCCTATTTTCTTCCATTTTCTTTACTAAACTAATTGCGCAGACAGATTTGCGGATTTAATTCTTTAATTAGTCTAAATTAATCTCCCTAAATTATATATAAATTGACAAATCTTAATTGCTTTTTATAACCGTTCTGCAACCACTTATTTATATTCCACATAACAAATTCTTCTTACAATCATCAACCTAAAAAAACTTCACCATCGTCATTTCTGATCACTCTCCATGGCGGAGGTTTTGACCACAGTTTCGGTTGAGTTCCAACCGGAAAATGTGAAGAATTTCTTTTACACGGAGTCACTGCTTCCTGTAGCAAATCAACGAAGAACTAGTACTTCTACGATAACTACAGCAACCATAGCTAACACGTTTCTTCGCTTGATCACAACTTTTTTCTTCGCAATTCTCTTTATTTGTTCACTTGCCGTGTTGTCATCCTTCTGCATTGCTCCAAGAAAACCCATTTTCAAGGTGAACTCGCTCTTGGTTTCAAACTTCACCGTCAAGAAAACGAAGCTAGCCGCCATCTGGATCGCCGAGTTCAATGTGCAAAACTAATATGGCATCAGAGCTGTCGTTCGAAGGGAAAGAGAGCACGATTTTCTACAAGGAAAACGATGCGCTAGCGGTTACTTCAGTTGAAGGTTTCCACTCGGATTTGACCGGACGAAATGAAGTGAAGATGAAGTTTGGGACGACGGGAAACGAGGGTGACCAACCCATGGTTGAATATCCTGTTCTGAGAGAGATAGAGGAGGATAGAGAGAGCGAAACGGTGCGTTTTAGCATTAGGTTGAGTGTTCGCGCTACGTATGAGACTGGTAATTCTTGGTTAAAGTGGAGAAGCCGAATGCTTTTAAATCCTTATTTTTTAGATTTGAATGTTAAGGTTGAAGAAGAAAATGGAAGCTTGATTAGAGGTGAAAACAAATATTGTGACGTAGATGTTTTGAATATTAATTCTAATAAATTATGATGAATTACAAAATTTTTTGACAAATAATCCTGAGCCAATATTCAACATTGGTTAAATTAATTTGTGTTGTTATTTATTTGGCTTATAAAAAAAGTTAAAAGTGAAAATTAAAAATTGTTCCAAATAAAGTGTAACAAGAGTCTCTTATTTTAATTTGACTTTTATCATAAAAATACTTTCTATTTTAAATATCTTTTTTTTTTCTTTTTAATTTATACCTTTTGGGTATTTGTATTATAGCTTAAAAGAATTTGTAATTGTTACAAAAGTAAAGATAGTGGAGTTTCTGCGACACCCGAGGACATAGATATTTAAACTGAATCTCATTAAATTCAACGTTTTTCTATTTTTATTTTTTGTACCATTTATTACTTTAAATTACTATTATATTTAATTAGTTAATGTTGACGTCGTCCAAAATTTGACGTAAAGAAAAATTTAAAAATGGAGTCGCCATCTATCCAAATAATGGTG
>JAWDEX010000005.1:8121476-8152449 GCA_035221805.1 Trichilia hirta | reverse complement strand
TGGGGAACTACCTGAAATTAAAATGAACGAGCTAAGAGTGAAGTTAAATTATCGGTATATAAACTTCGACGTTTAAGTCAGCGGACCATTAAAAACCAAATTAAAGAGAGACAATAAAATAGAGTGTTTAAGTTATTTATCGATCTGGAATATTGGGTTCGGGAATGTTTATAGTGAGGACTAGCCACCACTGGTTTGAACTCTATTTTTCTCTCAAAAGGTTAAAAAAAGAGAGGGATCCCCTTGTTTATGTAGCGATTTCACCCTTTATAGGCCCTTTTTACGTATGAGTATCGAAAAATGGGAGTCTGATTAGACAAAATATAGCATAGTCATCTGACAGATCCTTTTACCACTCCCTTATATTGGACTAGAGTAGCGCAATAAATGCCTGTAATTTATAGGATAAAATGCCTCTTAATATGGTGGGACATTCAGACCGTTTTTTGAAAAATATACCTACTTTTCTCATTTGATTTTTTCGTTTTTAAAATATTCAGAGTAAGTCGTCTTGATAATCAAGATACCAATCGAGATATCGAGATAACCGAATTCAGGTCAGGTCGCCTGTATAACAACAATCGAGATCGAAAAATACAATATCGATAAAAGTCGTTAACATAGATTTTTACATTTCTAACACTAGAATTTGATTTACTTCTACAGACAAAATGTGATAAAATTAGACTCCAAAACTTTTTACCCTTTTCAAATATTCTTATTTAGACGTATGCGGTGGCTTACAATGACTATAGCAAAAGATAATTTTAGGGTTAATTTTAATTTGCCCTTTTGATGTTTTTATTTTATCTTCGAGAGAGTTTTAACGAAAATAATTTGAAGTCGCGAGATACATTTTTGAAGGAAAAAATTTTTTACAAGTCCTTCTTATTTGGCTTAATTTTTCATCTTGTCTCCATAATTTTTAAAATATTCCGTTTCATCCTTCTTTCTAACTCCTTAGCAACAAAAGTTACTTTTTCAATAATTTTACGTCAATATCCACTGCTTTTTCAATAAATTTACAAAAATACCCTTATTTTATTCATGGTTACAAACGCTTGCATGAAAAATTTGAACTTTAAAATAGAGAAAAAATACAATGACTGGTAACATCATGTTGAACTCTAGAATCTTAATTATATTAGTAACTTGTTTTTTTATAAGCTAAAATCATAATCAATGAATAATTTAAAATTGTAATAAGAAAATAAAATTTTAATTTATAATAAAACTCTCAATTATTTAGATGATTTATATAATTTTATTTACCAAATAATAAATATATTAATTTTTTAGTCTTTTTGTTCGCTTAATACACATTGGTAGCTCGCAATAATTTAAACAAAGCGGTCTTATTAATTTGATGTCTTTATTGATTTTTTATATATATAGTTATGTATACGTTATTACTGATGATTTCCTGTTTCCGAATTTTTTTTGGATGTTGATATCTTAGTTAGAAGTTAATAGAGACTGCTAAAAGTAAATCCCATGCATCTAAAGTTCAGTCTAAAAATTTATTTCAATTTCATATGTAGAAATGGGTCAGTTCTAACTAATATATAGAGATATATATTTTTATGTGATCAAATTTGCTTGACATTAGTTCCAAAAATTTAATCTCATGTAGGATTCTAACCGAGATTAAGAGAGGTGAGTATTGAAATACGTAAGTTATTAATATTTTTGAACTATAGTTTTAGTTTTATTGTCCACAATATTATTTATAGATATATTAAGTAATTCTATATTATATTTCAAGGAGTGATGCTACTACCACCTCTTTAAGACTCTCATAAAACACCTTTTATTGTATTTATAAATTTAACCTTAAATAAAATTAGATCTAATATCTTACACTATACATAAACAAAAGTCTTTCTTGTCTTCATCTTGTTTGGGATTTTACTTTTAATAATGAAAAAAAAAAAAAAATTAATAGCTTGTATACTCCTTATCTATTTGTAGGGAAAGTTTTTTACAATGAACAAAACATACAACAAAGATTCTTTTGGTATCATGACATACTTCTACTTATTTTGGATTTTATATTAACTTCATGAGTTTTTAATTCTTGAATATTATTTCGTTTGTTTCGTTCATTAATTGATGATTTTCTTCTTCACATAGCGTTGGTCTTGGATTTTCAGAAAACTAACTAAAAAGTATTGTAGTAAGAGCAATGGAAAGACAAAGATAAAATTGAAATCTAAAATTGTTAATCAAACATTCAGCCCTACAATGAAAGATAAAGAACATGAAGACTCTAGGTTTTTTGATAATGTAAAAGTTGAGGGTGAATTTAAGAAAAAAGTGTAAATTACAGAAAAATAAAAATATTAAAAACAAAATAAACCGTATGTTCTTAAGTTGTGGGGTTAACATATAAGGTTATTTTTAAAATTAAGAGGTGTGTTATTTCAAAAAATAATTAATTAAATGTTGTCAATAAAATTTCCTTGGAGTATCATCTTTTTAGTTCAAAACTTTCTCGAAAGAACCAGGCTGTATACCCGCTTGTTCATCAGGCTAAGGTTTAAATTACGTGTAGAGTGATTGATAAATTGATATTTCCCCCCGCACATTTTATGTAATAGTCCCCACATATTAACAGCCCTCTCAATGCTAAAAGGCCCGAGGCCAATAATTCTAGCCCGAATGTGTACCTGGTAATAACTTTTAGCTTCTTATATTTTAATTCGATAATAATTAATATGATAAATTTAATTTTCATTTTATAAAAGTCCTTAAATTATTATCTTTCAATAAAATTGACTACATAAAATTAAAAAATAAATAAAGCTTATTTTTTTTGTAATAATTTTTTAGGGATAAATTATATCTCTTTAATTTATGTTTTATCATATTTTTATAAATATTTTTGAATCTTAATTTGCTTATTCTTATTTTAAAAAATTAATAAATTAAATTTACACAATCGTAATAATTTTTTAACTTTTTCTTTAAACATAGTCAGAAAAAGATCATCTCACTATGATTACTCTTTTATTTTTTTTGTTTTTTTCTTTAAAAATATAAAAAAATATTTTCTCACTATTATTATCTCTCTCTTTCTCTATATAAAAAGTGTAAGGATTGGCATTAGGTGTTCCAATTAGTTTCTTTACTGAGTTACACGCTATTCTCAAGGCCATTGAGATAGCTGTTGAGAAGAGATGGAATTATTTTTGTGTGAAAGGACTCTTTTGCTTTGCTCTATAACTAATAATGATTTCTTCCCTCTTGGCAACTTCTTTCTAGTTGACAATGTTATCAACGTTATATGCTTCATATGTAAATTTAATTTTCTCATGTTTTTTGGGAGGACAACAAGGTTGCAGATAGATTGGCCAATTTGGATTTAAAGGCTTCCTCTTTTTCTTAGTTCTTAGATCCTCTAAATGTGCTTAATGCATTTTTTATTTTTAAATTCTATAGGGTATCTCAATTACAAGTTCCATTCGTTGGTGCAGGTTGTTTTTATTTTCTTGTTTGTATTCATTTTAGTTGTCTTGCCTTTGAGGTAAGGTCTTTGTTTCCCTATTTTTTTGTTCTTCTTTTTCTCTTTTTAATTTCATCTTCCTTCTAGGATATTTTTGCTTAAAAAAAAAAGGAGTAAGGAAACATTTTATTAAATTGATATAATATTATTATGATAAATAAATATAAAAAATAAATTTTTATTTTTTAGACATTTAATTTTTTAATTATTTTTGGATGTAGGATTCAATTTTATTGAAAGACAATAATTTAAGTACTTATATAAAAATAAAAATAAAAATATCTTATTATTTAATATTTTATCAAAATATAAAACCTAAAAATAATTTATTTGACATTCGGGGATAGGTTCGGCCTTGAATCCTCGAGTCGTACAGTATTGTTGCATCAAAATTATAAAGTTTTAAATATTATATTAAAAAGTAATCCTTATTTATTTTATATTTATAATTAATTTATTGAGCAGTTTATTTTTTACTTTCACTTAAAATATATTTCATATTCAGCACGTATTTTAATGCTGACAATATACAACGAACACCAACAAATTTTCGTTCATCAATTTTGGGATTTTTATAATTGTAAATATATATATTTTTTTGAGTTATTTTTAATAATTATATAATTTATATTTAAATGAATTTATAAAAAATATGAAATATGTATTAAAAAATATTTCTAATTTAGAAAATTTGTTTTAAGGTAAATGAAAAGAAATTAGGATTTATGTGATATAAAATAATTTTAAAATTAATAAAAATAATAATTAAATTAGTATTTACTTTAATCATTTTAATTAAAAATAAAATTAAAATTTTATAAAATTTTAATAAGTGAGTGGTTATTACACAAAAAGTTGGGGGAAAACATGACCACCCTTTTGTTAAGAAATCAACCCACTTTTCATATGCTTGTTTTTGTACATACGCGAAGGACATTACTTAAACAAACCTCTAACGAAAAATGAAAAATAATATTCAAGTTGTTTTGTAGTACCAACCTTTGCAACTTATCCGTATTTTTACAAACATATGGGATCTTTGTGAAGTTTACAATAATCAAGGTTTGTTATATGCGCAAATCTTTGTTGATTAGTTGTAGAGTAAAATAACTGAATTGATATATTTTGATTGTTCATGGGAATTATTACTATTTGGATTTTTTATTCAAGAAAGATGCAAAAAGTAAAATTATTGATCTTATCCAATGAGAAATGGTTTAGATGATATTGCCTACCTTCTGATGAGTGACAATTGTCGTGGTTGTGGGTTATTTGGGTGAAATTTGTGATGGTTTTAACGGTTTTCCTCGAAACCTTAAACTCTTTGTGATTCGTTTTAAATGAAATTGATCAATTTTGAATGTAGTGATTTCAATTACCGATTCATTGATTACAAACACCTGTGACTGAGACGTTCTCCAATGGAATTTTTGCGTATTCGAGATTGAAGTAGGATCATTGTCCAGGTACGTTTTGAGTTGGATTTTAAGACTGTCTAGTGTCACTGCTTGATCCTCAGGTTCCTGTATTATGATGCTTTGAAAGTTTTAAGTGTGATTTGTGATCGGGGTATGCGTCTTATATATGGTTTAGTACATCAAGAGAAATGGTATCTTTCCTTTCTATGCCTTGGATTTTTTAAATTTTGGTGTCTTCATCTTTGATTTTAAACATTACCGGTGTTCTTTTACTATTTAAGTGTTGTTTAGACCATTTAAGCTAATTAGTAGAACCTCGTTCAAATTATATTATTGCTTTGAATGAATATACAGGTAATTATGAGGGTTTGAAATTTGAAAATTGACTGGGACATCAACATCTCTGCTAAAGAATCTAACAGTATTTGGAAAATATATAGTGAAAATGTTTTGAGATCTCTACTTTCTGAAAGATGTACTCATTTCCTCTGCTACTACATGGCTGCCCTTCCTTGGGATGGAAAGCAAAAGCTATCATTTGAGCTAGGTTCAAGCTGGCAATTTGGTTAGTGACAAAGCTAGGAGGGACAGTTAGGGATCATGATTGTGCCTCTTTATTTGAGTTCTTTCGCTTTGTTTTTCTTTCTTGTTTTGTTTTTAATTCAATTCGTTTGAGGGGTGCTGCAAAACAGTATCAGGGTTGCTCGTTGGAGATATAGCTTTTGAGTTTGGGAATTGTTAGTATGGTGTCTCTGAAGTGGATTGTGCCAAAACCATTCTAAGTGAAGAGATATTATTCTTAGTGTGTTAGATCTTTTTTCTCCCTTCCTCTGCAAGCATGTTCATTAAATATACTTTTGCTGATATAATTTTGCCTCAGTCTTCTTCTCTTCATTGATTCTGGAGTATAATGTGGCATTTGGTATTGTACCATGAAGAGATGGTTTAGATTCAATTTTCTTTTGTCTGTTTGGTTAGATATCTGTATCAATCTATTGGCTTTTCGGGATCAAAACAAGACGCTATAAGATCTCTTGGAATACTCCATGGATTTATTGCTGTGAAATGTGTGTTTAAGTAGCATCATGTATTTGGTTTGTCGCATTGGATTTCTTTAATGAAAATTGTTGCCTTAGATTGTATAAAATGGTGGAAATATGATAAAGTGAGAAGTTAACCTCTGAAGATGGCTTTGTCTATATTGGTTTCAAACTTCTTAAATAATGCTTGGCTGGGTGTGGTCTTGATGTGTAATTCCTCAGAAGTTATCTCTGAAGCCTAAACATCAAACATCAAAGCTCTGTGCACTAGATTAGTTTATGCTGGACAATTCTGTTGTCTCTGGTTAGCACATCTTCATATCTGTAACTGAATATCAATTAATTAGTTTCTTAATCTCCGTGCTCTACTATGTTTCTTTTTGTGTAGTTTAGATCCTCAATAATGGAAAAGATTGAAATGAAAAATCTCTTTGCTTTCATCTGCCGATGCATAACGTCGCAACCTAGCTTTTTCTTTTCAAAAAAATTCCTTGGCTGGCTATAGATTTTTGGGAGTTTTTTGATCTTTAATCTTTATGGTACATGATTTGATTATTAAGCCGCTAAATTAAATCTCTGTCAAACTGGGAAGAAACTATGGAGGTAAAAGGGGATGTGAAATACTACAATTATTTGTATTCTGTCTGCAAGTGGTTTGGATTTTGATGATATTGCCAGTTTTCTCTCCTCACATTGCCGTTTCTTTAAGTCAACTGCTAACTTGAAATATATATCAATTTCTCAGTTGTATATCTGATATTTAGTTTTCTATCCACTATACTGGTCTTGAGATATGGATAGTGAATACATCTTTCTGAGATGGTAACGTCTTTTCTCTGTTAAACTGAATTATTAAAAGAAAAATGAAGACAGATCTATCAGTTGAACTCAATTGCAATGACTTTACCAGGCTGTAAGACACCTAGTTTTGCAAGTTTGAATGTTAATAAGATGCCTTGTATGAGCTTCAAGTTTTAATCCAGTTACAATAAAAGAAATGTTGAAATCTCTTTTTGTTTATTTATTTCTTTTCTGAGGCCAGTTTAGAATGTTGAGTTTGATGTGATTGTATAGTGATAAAAGGATGGTCAAAGATGAGATATTTGTCAGCATTAGCTGGAAGTTCAATGGTCGGCTATTAGTATTTGCTGTAAGCTTCCGCCGATACTTTACAAGATGTATTTCTTGTTTCCATTGATACTAGTTGCTTTTGCTGTTTATTTATTTGTGCCGGAAATTGTTGTTTTGGGTGCGTACATGCTAAATGCTGGATGTAATTGTCTGTTATTGTTTCCAAATTTCTTCTTGTGACTTTTCAGAAACTGCATATACATAGAACTTAGCAAGATGGCATGAATAAATTTCATATGCCAGTGCAGACCTTAAACAATTTATGGTTCAGAATTTCACTAATTGTACTTAAAATTCATATGCTCTGTGCTACAAAAAAATTAATAGGAATTTAATATGCAGTTCCTCATGACGATTGAACATATTAGAACTCTCAAATTATGTTCAGCATTAACATATACCTCAATCATGATCTGAAGCTATCCCAAATTTTTGGATAAGCATTCCAGTTGACACCCGTGAGGTAGTGGAAGGAATTGAACTAAACCTAATTGGCTTGTTCCTCTTTAATCCTTTTGTTTGGAGGTCTGGGATCTGGAATCCTATGACTCTCTGTACTTTTCTTTAATAAATGCATTACATGATGATAAGATTCCAAGTCACAATTAGAGGGACCACGTTTTTAATTGTCGTATTTGGACATGATTAATACCCTGAGTAATGGATGTTGAGAGAGAACAGACAGAAAAAGATTTACGAACTGATATTTTTATTTACATTGTTTATTATCACACTTCCGTTCATTTTTCCAGATGATTGTTGATATAATATTGATTAGTAAAAAAGTCATTATGATGTTGTGGAATTTGACAGAAACGACTTTGAAATGACATCTAAATGTTCTATTCAGTTTTGCTCTGCTCTGTTTTCCAAATTTACAGCTTCTTTTGTAAGCGATCTTCTCAGTTCTCAGTCGTCATTGTAATTGGCGTTTCTCTTGACGGAAACTAAATTGGAAATTGTCATTGCCATGCCATGTGTGCCATAACCTCTGATCCGGATTATGGTATTTTTACTTTTATTTCAAAGCTAAGTTAAAATATTATTTCATAATATTAATTTCTAGTTAGATTTATTAATTTTTAATATTTAATATTTTTATCTCATAATAATTAAAGCTTAAGATCGATAACCAAAATATTGTACTTACTTCCTTATTTTTAACATTTTTAAGGACAAATAAAGAGCATGATCTTGAAAATCAAGATATAGTACCAAGACCGGGGTAAAAAATTTGGTTCAATTATTTGTATTTATTTATTATTAAGAGTATTTCTGTTCAAAAAAAATTAATTATGTTTTTATTACTTATACTACTCGTATCAAAATTGTGCTGTGTTGGTCTGAGTCATTGTCCTATCAAAATTGTGTTATGTTAGTTCTTACTCAAATAAATAAATATGAGTCCAAAATTGGATTGGATTTGAAACTGACTGTTCTGTTTCTGAGTGTCAATTTTAGATTGTATTTGATTTTCAGTTTAATTAAAACGCTAGAGTTGTGTTTCCCATCCGTTCAACCTTGATGGAACGAAGGGATTAATATTGAATGGACGCGGGGTGATTAAGAGTGGTCAATATAACAATATATTTTATTTGAAGAAAATTATTTTTCTTAGATAATTTATTTATTAAAAAAATCTTTATATGAACACAAATAACAATAATCATGTAATATATTTACAAATAGGGATGGAGTTGCATTTAAAACTTTGAGACAGCAAAAATGTATTATAAGAGGTCAAATTATAAATATTCATACTCATTTTTATGATAAAGTTGGGGGTTATAGGCCATTTCTTTCCCTAACATTATTAAATTATAAAATATCATCCTTTATGAAAAAGAAAATCACGATGGAATAAAATTTTAGTTATAAAAATGATAGTTAAATTATATAAAATCACGATACATTAATACTAGTTGAATGTCATCAATTATTGTATGCCTAAAAATGATGGGCTTGTTTATCCTATAGTGTATATGTTAAACATTGCTTCATATACATTCATATTTTTGACTTTTGGTTCCTTTCCATCATTTCACTTCCACTATATTTTTGTGACTTTTATAACTAACAATGAAAATAACATCTCAGTGATTCAAAACCTCAGATGCCCACTACCCTTAAAAAGCTTTAACTCAAGAGCCAAACAAACTCTCAAAGCCTTGCAAAATCATCTCAATTTGAACTAGAAAATAAATATTTTAAAAAATATTCTTTAAATTTGATTCCCAAAAAAGCGAAAAGAAAAAAAAAATAAAAAAATCCCTTTCTTTCAATTGCAATTTGTTTTTCTACTTTATGAATTTGTAGTTATGTGGGTGATTGGATGAGAGTTTTCAATTTCCTATCAATAACAACTACTTTTCCCTTCGCCCTTAATTCCATCCTCTTCTCTTACTTTATTAGATTTGTCTCTTTTCAAAAGATTTAGAATTACGAGGACAAGCAAAACAAAGACCAAAGGCCACATTCTATTTGTGACATTTTCTACACATGAACATTGCATCAAAGCACGTGCAGGCCACACCTAAATTTTGAATATTTCTTGGCAAGAGTCAGTATATAATTTATTTCTTTATTATAAATAAAAATATAGAAAATGTCAGTGATATATATTAGCCTTTATTATTTTAAATTAATTATTTAATTAGGTGATTAGAGACAAGAAGCTTCGACCATTGAATATTCAGCAGTTGGAAAAAGAAGTGATTCAACTGAAAGAAGTGTTTAGCCGGCAAGTGAACGTGAAATACAACTTTTTTCGAGGTTCGAAGAAGATTGGTTTGTGGGGACTTAGAACTCTGTTCGTTCGTTCTTCTTTCTTTCATGTACAGGAAATGTGGGGGATAAGAATCCGCCTAAATGTCAGTGCTCAGAAAGAAAACCTTTTTTTCAATTAGCTACGGTATATACCCTTCTTTTCTTACCTACATTATATTAAGGACAAAAAATACACGCCTTTGAATTTCATGGGATGTCGTTTCCTTTCTTTCAATTCTTTCTTCTTCTATTTTTTTTTTTTTTTCGCTTTCTTTCACAATATTCTTGTTGCTCATTTTATTCTCTGCCCCACATTCTGCCTTCCTTTTTATCCTTTCTCAAGAATCAAAGTGAATTTGGCTTAGGGTTAGGGTTAGGGGTCTTTAAGGATGAGTCCGAATCATGGTATAAGAGTACGTCTTGGAGAAGAATAGTAAAATTCTATAATAATAATAATAATAATAATAATAATAATAATAATAATAATAATGAATTTAAGGATGTTTTAAATTCATAACAAGAGTTTAAGAGAAAAATCAAGAGTCTCAATTAATTATTTATAATAGCTCGAGGTGCCAATTTGAATCATGATATGATTATTTGACTAGCATTTAATACGATTAAACGAATTCAAATTTAAAAATTTTGACATAAATAATAATTAAATCGTACTTGTGTCACACAATTAATAATTATGTTGAATTCGAATTTAACTTCCTAAATTCATATATAACACGATTAAAACACGATTAATTAAATGAATAATTATTTTTAAATAAATAATCGTGCTTAAATAAGGAATTATTTAATATAATAATTTTATTTATTAAAATTTTGATATTTAATTTATATTTAAATAAATAATTAATTAAATATATTAAATTTCAGATTAATTAATTAAATAAATTGAATCGAGTTAATGACTCAATTGTATCGTGTTGTATCACTTATTGAATAAATAGATGATACGATTATGACACGAATAACAAACAAATAACACAATTAATAAATAAATCATATTCTATTTGAGAATTTATGCTACGATTAATAAATGGACCGAATTTACATTGGCTCAAAAAATATTATAAGTTTATTAACACGATATGATTACGACACGATTATTTAAATTATCACCCTTAATAATAGCTTATTATTTTATCTTATTCTTCTATTTATTGTGAGCTAAAATTAAAATATTTGAGTTTTACTTAATTATGAATGATCTTTTGATACATAGATAATATTGAACATATAAATATATAAAAAGAAATTTTAAAAAGTGAATTTGTCATCATATAAATTTTAATTATCTATGTAAGTTAGAGGAAGAATAAGATTTTTTTTTCTTAATATTAAAAGATTTTCTTTTAGGAAAAAATGTTTATACATGATTAGGTCTAAAGATGTGTTTATATATGATAAAATCTGAAGACAAAAGGACTCCTGTTAATGAATGGTCAATTTGTATGGCTAGAGCTAGTTTGAAGTTAATATATTATTAGTTAATTAAACGAACTCTTATTAAATTTAAAATGATGATTAAACAGTATGACAGTAAGAACACAACAAGTACAAATGGCCAACAGTATTATTTATGTGATGAAGATATGGTGATCATTTGGTTTTCTCCCACATTCATTTGCTTATAACTAAAGAAACTAAATTTTCTTTTTCAATCACCTGTATATAATTAGCATATGTTCACCAACTAAGAAAATAATTTACTTCAAAATAAATTAATTAATTAAAATGAACACTGAATAGGTAGCTACTTAGAAGATGATTGATCACATGCTGTTTGTCATTTCAATGTCGTTTTGTTTGGATGGAAAGAAAAAATCAGTTAGGAAAATGAGAATTAATTGTTGTAAAATAATGTTAGGTTAGTGTCCAAGATCATTAACTAGGATCGTACGTTGGCACAGTAGAATCTTATATAGATATATAATCTTGCCAATCAGGATTTTATATTTTTCTACTTATATTTTCTTTCACTTCCCGATGTAATTAACTTAGATTTTGGTTCGCATTCTCACTCCCATGAATCGAAATAAAAATATATGTTATAACAAAAGTCCGTCAACAAGCCAGAAAAAAATAATTAGACTTGCTTTCTAGTTGCCAATAATTTAAAGAAAAGCAACTCTTTAATTAGGTTTATGTGTCGACAACTACTACTAGAAAACAGATTTAGTGGCTTGCAGGAAATATGGGGAAAAAATTACTTTTCTTAATATGTATACATATAACCTAATGCATAATAGAATAGTAATTGCTATAATGTTGTCATATTTTTTATTTAAATAAAATATTAAAAAATAAATTTGGCATTTTTATCCACGAATACAGTTATTCACAGATATTTATTTGTTTTCTTTTGGATATTGATAATTTCAAAACAGATATGATAAGAATGAACCGTAATTTATCCGTCTTAAAAACGGATCGAATATAAATAAATAAAAGCACCTGCAGATATTATAAAATGAATAATTATTTTTTTGCTCCTTAAATGATATGATTTAATTTAAATAATTCTGTTAGAGTTTTAATTAAATTATTAGATTATATTTTTAATTAATTTTTAGTATTGAATTTTTAATTTTATGATTGATTGTTTTTTATTTTCTTACACAAATATTATTGTCTAAGTTAACAAAATAAAATTTAAAGTATTTAAAATTATTAATTAGAAATTATTAAAATAAAAATAAACATGCGCAAATGTTTATACAAATATGGATATCTATATTTCTTACAGATGTCAATATAAATTAAAAAAAAAAAAGAATATAAATAAGAATAATAGATTAAAAAATAGATACAAATACAAATATGAAAATATTAATATCTATCTGTTTATCATTCCTACTTAGCAATATAGCACGAGCATCACGTTGATTGAAAATTGAAACCAAATGAATTGGCAGAATCGACGACAACATTTACGGTTGCTTGAGATATAAGACTCTAGAAATTTTTACAAGCAACCAATGTTGACTGCATTGCCTTTGGCTTTGATCAATATATACAAGCAACCCTTGGATTTGATTGGGCGGTGGACCTAAATGAAGATAGAGAAGAAGCAAACAAAGGTAGGTAGAATGTCAAGAAATCAATTCAAGTAATTAATAATTTATAAGAGACCAATTTCTTCTTTTTCATTATGGAACATTATACTTTGATAAATTTAATTTGTTGCATGATGCTTCCTCCTCCACTATAACTAATTCCTACTTTTCACTAACAATTATAAATTACATGATGGATTGATTAATCAGTGTTTAACTGAAAATTAATTTATGATCGTAGACTTTGTTTACCGTTAGTTGGGGGATATCTCTCATCATATGTAGTAGAGAGAAAAGATATAAAATTGAGTCAAGTTTTGATAATATAATGTTTAAAAATTTTCTCCTTTGACTTAAAATATATATATATATACGACATTGATTTGCTAAACACTTGTTAAATGATAGCAAGTTGAGCATTATTACATTATACAAATTTATAATTTTCTATAGACACATCTTTTAAGATCATATTTAAAAGCCTTCTTTTAAAAAAAAAAAGAAATTACTCTTCTGTAAAAAAGAAAAAACGTATTATTAATTAAATATATTTGTAAAATTAAATTAAATCGCGCTAAACCAGCTGACACCTATTTGATCTGTACGATTTATTTAAGCTAAAGATTTTAGCAATTCTCCTATCAAAAATGACCAAAAAGAAAGAAATTAAAAGGTACAATCCTTTTTAGCGTTTTAGCCTAAATTGATAGAGAGGGGAAAGAAAAGAGCAGCGTACTTTCTTTTCTTCCCAAATTCAACTTTCTTTTCCTTAAAATTATATAAATATTTTTTGTCTTTCAATTATTATTCAAAATAAATATAGAAAATTTGTCTAACATGATTCTATGCACTTCCTCATCAGTCATCATGGGCGCGCGTGCTGTTTTGCATTGCCTTAGGTCTTGTTTGGCTGGGGAGAGAAGAGTACATTCACGAACCCTTCATTCCGGCTTTACCAACTACAAAAATAAAGAAACTCGGTAGGTGGGTGGGTGAGACGGGAGAGGAGAGGTTCTCTGGCTTCATGATAAAAGTGGGGTCCAATCATACATGATAAAGAAACGTGTCACTCCGGCTGTCTTCCTTGTTGATCCAATCACATCAAAATCATGATTTCCTACATTTAAAAAAATTTATAAATACTTTCATCTACATACGACACGTTATAATTATCCAATATAATACTAAAAAGCCAGTGACCTTTATTTCTTTGTCTTTAACTATGGGGTCAACTTTAAAATCTCTACGAGATTATATGTAGGAGCGTACTAGGAGGATATTGTTGATTAAAATTGAATTTTAAGAAAAAAATGTGAGTACTAATAAAATTAACTGGAGATGAAAAACCCACAGAGTTTACTTTGGAATTTTGATTTTATTTGATTTGATTCCTTAATTTAGAGAGGGATTTGGTAGAATTTGGAATCAATATGTTATTTTTTTAAACCTAATTGGTATAGTTTAAATTTTATCAAATGACCATAGTTTATTTATTTTTCTTCAAACATGACAACACCAATTCACACTAGCAGTTCTATATAATTTCCTTTTCCTTTTCTTTTTCTTTTGTGGGATCCTGAACAAGAATTGGAAACTTTGATTTCAATTATTGATCCAATACTTTCTAACATAAAAATTATAATTTACCCTTTACCCTTTTCTACCATATATTTAATAAAACTAAAATACAAACTTAGTATTCCAATTTTATAAATTATATATAAACTTTATCTTATTACATACCAAAATTATCCCTTCATTAAATTTCTTTTAGGTTAATAATTAGTTAATTTACAATCAATCAAGCCACTTAATCACTTTCTTCTCTTAAATATTGTTTAGTTATATGCCAACTAAACAAATTATAAATTCACTCACTGTCACGCAGACGACAAGTTCATCACAAGTCGCGGTCAACACAAAAGCATAACATCCTTCTCCTTCTTCTTTCTTCTTCTTTCAATCTCTTTACCTACACCAAATAAAAAAACCTAAACTTGAACACTCAATATATCCCATAGTTCTCTCTCAGTTCCACATCAAACACCTTCCTCCGTTCTTATCATTCTCCTTCCCTGGCCACCATGTCAACCAAAGACTGCGGAAATCACGGCCACAAACGCAGGAAAATCTTCCGAAAAATCATCGCCGGCATCCTCATCTTCCTTCTCATAGTTCTCATCACTATCCTACTCATTTGGGCAATTCTACGTCCTACCAAACCCAAGTTCATCCTTCAAGACGCCACCGTTTACGTCTTCAACATCTCCAATCCGAACTTCCTCACTTCTAGCTTTCAGGTCACCATTTCTTCAAGGAACCCTAATGACAAAATCGGTATTTACTATGATAAGCTCGACCTTTACGCCACTTATCGCAACCAGCAAATCACTTACCGCACAAGTCTTCCCGTAACTTATCAGGGACACAAAGAGATTAACGTCTGGTCTCCATACGTTTCCGGCAACGCCGTTCCGGTGGCGCCGTACAATGCTGTCTCTCTGAGCCAAGATCAAGCTGCTGGGGTTATTCCTTTGATGTTCAAGATTGATGGACGGGTGAGATGGAAAGTTGGGACTTTTATTTCTGGGAAGTATCATTTGTACGTGAGGTGTGGTGCGTTTATTAATTTGGGGAACAAACAAGCGGGAATTGCTATCGGCAACAACGCCGTGAAGTATCAGCTGGCGCAGAGTTGCAGCGTTAGTGTGTGATGAAGATTGAAGACCGACGATGTTGATGTTGATGAACTAGTGGGTTGACGCCGTTAAAGTATTGTTTATCTCTCTATTAACGCCGTTAGTTTTTTATATTTTATTTTTCTTTTTTTATTAAACATATAAAGAGTTGAATTGGACATTTTGCTATAGAATAAATGGAGAAAGGCTGACGGATTACAAAATTACAATCTGTGCCAAGTTGTAGTTTTCAAAAATATATTTAAAAAATTTCAATATAAATTAATTGTTATTATTTTTAAATTCAATTAGATAATAATTGAGTGTTCATTTTCTTTCAGTTTTTTAATTAGATGATATTTTTACTATATTCAGACACCTCTTTTTTTTTTTTTTTTTTTAAACTTTTATCTCCAGATGATTAGTTGTTTTTCTTAATCTTGGATCTCCCAAATGGTAACGAAAATAAAATTAAAAATAGGAAATCATAAAGAATATGACATATGCCATTTTTAATTTTTAATTTTCTATTTTTAACAAAGTTGTATAGCAATTTTTCTTTTGCATCAATGTAAATATTATATTTTAAATATTGATTGATTTAATTCATAAATTTTTTAAGATAGTAAAAGAAGGAAAACACAAATGAAAAGTCTATATTTTTAAATAAAGTAAAAAATAGGAGTTTTAAATTCAACTCTCATTCAAATTTAGTAATAATTTTGTTTATATTTTTTCATTGAAAAAAAAAAGTATGGTAGACTAAAAATTAGATGAATCAATGAGATGTGTGAATTTTAAGTCACAAATTTATTAGTCAGCTATGGAAAAATTTTCCAACGCAATTTGTTTTTTTTTTTTTAATGGGTTAAATATATTTCTTTTCATTTATTTATTTCCATTTCTATTGATCTAGTCATGCACATATGCCCAATTGCAAAAAGCCTAAAATAAATACCAAACAAAAGGAGGAAAAAAAAAAATTAAAGAAACCTCCAAAAATTATGCATTAAATTAATGGAACATGTATGCAAATTGCAAGGAAAGAGTTTTCACATGGGACGAATATTTGGTTTATATGGGCTGCATCCATGCGCCCACTTCTAAGAAGTGTGGTGCCTGTTCTAATTTAGGAAGAGATATTCATTTAATTCATAACTGATTGTAATAATTAAAATATGGGATTTCCTATGATAAATGCCAAGTATTTGATATTAATACAGGAATTTTCTTTCTTGTAAAATAGCATCTAATTTTCAATCTTAAATGTTAAAATAGTAATATTGTAAAATTTAATATTTTTTTATTATGTTTATAATTAACATATCAAGTTATTGTGATAATGAAAAAGAAAGCTAAAAAAAAAAAGAAAAGAGAGAGCACATAGCGATCATTTTAAACTTGTATTTATGAAAAATGCTTGAATAATAATATTTTATATAAAAATTATTAGAAGACAAAAATATTTATTCTAAAGTCAAATATAAAATTTCTGTCAAGCTAATATAACACTAGTCAATATCTATGGCGTTTTTCATTATTATGAATTTTGTTTAGCATCATTAATATAGTAGTTATATTACACTACTTCATAAGTGATGCATCAAATATAATGTAATTTAAAACATAAATTTGTATTACATTTTTAAAAGTATAATTTTATTTTTTATTATATTTATAAGAGAGAAATACTCTCAAGAAAATTATTCCGGAGTGTGAAATTGGTAATCGAATAATGGGTGTGGGTGGGCTCATAGTTCACATGGGTGATTTTAGTGGTGGTCCTTTTCATGCCGTCACCTCCTAATAATGGCGTAATGGAAAGGGACTTCTTCTTTCTTTGTTTCTGAATTCAATGCTCCTTATCTTCATGTTTTTTTAATTTAATTTAATCTAATCAAAGTTTACTTCCACTTAACTCAAGCTTAAAGACAATAATATAATAAGATTCTCATTCTTAATTCTCAATTGGACAAATATAGTGTGCTGCTAAAATCTTATAAAACCTGGACAAACATATTTCCCAACGCTGCGTTACGAATATGATCTCATCCATTTATCCAACCCATGTGCGCCGATCAATCTCAATCAATAATACAAATCTATGTTTATATCATTGAATAAGTTCATGTATAAGAAGTAAGAAATTTATTTGACTTACAGAATTTTGATAACCAATTAGTTTCAATTACAAAAAAGAATCCGATTGAAATTTGATTGAGGTAAAATCATGTATATATAAACAAGTTATTTAGGGGGGAATGGCCTTCTTTAATAAAAAAAAAGAAAATCCTCAAGGAAAATTGCTTCTCGAAACATTGCCTTTTTTTGACTTGCTAGAAATCAGTACTTGAATCCACTTAAGCTTATCTCTTATATTCGATCTATTGATTAATTCAATTCTATGGAAATTCTATCTAAAACCCTTTAAATTATGCGTTGCAAGCCGAAGTCATCATATTTGAGGAGAAGAAGAAAAAAAAATTATGGGGGGTAAAAACATGAGCACCTATATAAAACCCCAAATCAAAGAATAAAAAAATTGGGAATTGGATTTATGCCAATCGGTCCAGAGATTGAGCCCAAAACTGCCTGAAATCACATAGGCCCGAAACCAGTTTGCTTTTATGGCTAAGAGTTTATCATGACCCAAGTATAAATGACAAGTAAGAGGATGCTTTTCAAAGACCTTGATTAATTTTCTTTTGTTATTATAACTAAAGTAAATTATATCTTTTGAACGAGGAGGTAAGTTAAATCATTTTAAAAGTTGTAAATTTCATAGTCCAATCAACAAATTATTACTAAGTTAGTATTTGGGATAAAATTATTGAGATAAATACTTGAAATATGTAGTATTAACACCTCTATTTATTAACATAAGGTATTAAAAAATCTTTAAGCTAAAATTTTTTTTGGTAATCAATTACATATAACATCAAAATTAATCATATTCCGAAATTAATATTCATAATTCTTTTATTTTATACAGAATTTTAAAGTGAAAGTTAAAATTTTGTGTCTGGTTAGACCTTTCTTAAATATTTCATTATATAATAAATTATTTGACAAAAATTATTAGTTTTCAAATTCTTTCATTGTATATTTATTTATGCTTAATTTAAAATTTTAGTTAAAATATTAAAAGTAGTTAGATAATAGATAGGGGACCTTATTAATGATCAAAATTCTTACCTTGCTTTTACTTTCTAGAACTGGGGCGTTAGGCAACCGTTTTAGTGGCCTTTAGTCAAAACAAATTGTCAAATGAAATTTGGTCTATATTATAAACGAAATTATTGAGAGTTTGATCCATTTAAAACTTTGTGTCATAAATAATATTTAAAAAAAAAAAAAGATTTGTTATAATAGACCACTGACACCTAAAAAAATGTTAATATTTGGAAAAAGAAAAATGTTCACTCGGTTTATAATTTTTAATTATAAATTTATATTTTTGTGCATTTATTTAGCCCATAACATTGGCATTACATCTCTAATTTATAGTTTGTAATCCCTTGCTTTCTAGTCTAATATCTTATTACTTTCTTATTTTTTTAAAAATTGTCTGATAGTCCATATTTTTCAATTATATTCTCATAAATTATAAGGTTTAGTTTAATTTGGTTTAATTTTAATTTTTTAAAAAGAAAAAGAAAATAGCTAATAATAAAAATATGAAAAATAAAAAATAGTAGTTAATTCTTTTGTTATTCAGATTGTATTTGAGATCAAAATTTCGATTACAATAACAAATAACAAAAATTATTTTTGGACTAACATAGATTTCTCACCCTTCAATTTTTGTACAAAATTAAATAATGCACCAAAATCTTCGACATCCAATTGATTTTACCTTCCGTTTTGTTTGACGAATGCCAAATGCCATCTTCCCATTATATTATAGTAATAGATGCTGACGTTGCAAATGGAAATGAAAGTTGGAAACTAATTATTCAATCCATGGTCAACGTCTTTTTCTTTTTTTTTTTTCTCAATTTTTTAATTTTGCCCGTGGAATCAACGACTTTTATTTTGTGGAAACAGGAGCAAGACAAACTGAAAATTTAAACCATAAATTTAGTAATATAGTAAAACTAAATTCTTTCAGTATTTGCTTTAAAAAATATAATCAATTTTTTTAAAAATAGATTTCTTACGGTTGTTACAAGATAAAACAATAATTATAATAATTAACACGAGCAACGAAGTAAAATTTATAACATTAAACGTTGGACATATATAGAATAAAATATTATACTTTTTGATGAGTTGTTTAGTCACATCTTATATATTACAAAAATTTTTTAAAAGTCTCCTGCTAGATGTGATTTTATATTATTTTATAATTAGTTTTAAATATTCCATTTATTTATTTAGATTTTAAACCTAATACAACATCGACATTAGAACACAGCCAATAGCAATGTCGTGAGAGCAT
Source organism: Trichilia hirta (assembly GCA_035221805.1). Lineage (NCBI taxonomy): Eukaryota > Viridiplantae > Streptophyta > Magnoliopsida > Sapindales > Meliaceae > Trichilia > Trichilia hirta. The sequence continues at coordinate 8,132,399 of JAWDEX010000005.1, read as the reverse complement.
TGTAACTTTCCCTGGTTTCTATCAATGGAACCGGTGAATTTAGGTGAGCTAGAGCTATCAAGTCTTGGTTTAGGTTCACTTATTATTATATATAATGCAATTGGCAATTTTTCTCTTAGGTCTTTTTGTAATATTTTATTGTAAAAATATTATAATCATGTATTGATATAATTTTTATAATTCAATAATATTAGGAATATAAATTCTGATAATATAAATTTATAAAATTGAGTTATATAAATTGTTATTATATATTATATTTTAATTCTTTTTTCTTATGAAATTTTTTCACAAGAATTTTTGTCTCATTACAAATTTTATATCTGAATTTTAGAAAATAGCATACAATTAGTTAGATTGTAAATTTTATATCCCAATTTTCTAACGATTTTATATCTATTAGATTACAAATTGGAGATCCCACTATTGTGGTGATTTGACAAATGCCGCGTTAATTAAGTTGGAAAAGGGGAAAACTAGGTACGTGGGTCTGAACACCCATACTAAATTGACCCAGTAAACAATGCTAAATTCCTTTCCCTTTCCCATGTTTTATATATTTCCATTTCAATCCCTTTCTTATTAGAGAAATGTCAATATCTCCGGAAACTACAATGCAACTTCAATCAACAAACAACTTCGTAAAATACACAATTATTTTGGAATTAGAAGGTATCATGCAACATCTATTATCCTAAACAATATATATACTTATTGCTTCATACATATGTCCAATACACAAAATAATTCATTTCACAGAAGCAACCGCGTCAATTTTCAACACGCCCGTTCGCCCATTTCCGTGTTTAAATAATACAAACACCGCGGCTCGAGTCGTTCTTTCCAAATACCACCATTCCTACTCCATTTTCTTTCTGTTATTTTTCTTATATATATAACCTTTTAGCTTCTCCTTCTATTACAAATTTCTCTGTTTCGATCTCTTCTGTTCTTGGTTTTAAGAAATTTTCTTTGACTTTCAATTATGGCAGACAAACAAGCACCTTTGAATGGGGCTTACTATGGTCCAGCAATTCCTCCACCAACAAAACACTACCACCGTCCGGGCCGCGGCTCTGGTTGCGATTGCTGCTGCTGTCTTTTCACTCTTTTGCTCAAAATCATCGTTTCCATCGTTTTCATTCTCGGCCTTGCTGCTTTGATCATCTGGCTCATCTTCCGCCCCATCAACAAGGTGAAATTTCACGTTACTGATGTCTCTCTTACAGAGTTCAACCTCACTGCAAACAACAACCTAAACTATAAACTTACGGTTAATATCACTGTCCGAAACCCTAATAAGAAAATTGGTGTGTATTATGATCGTATCGACGCTAGAGCTTACTACGACGACACCAGGTTGCAATCAGTGCCCTTGACTCCATTTTACCAGGGACACAAAACGACTAGAGTTTTAAGTCCAATTTTCGAAGGGCAAAAGCTTTTGCTTGGTGAATCAATTACAGATTACAACAGAGAAAAGAATTCAGGAATTTACAGCATTGATGTAAAGCTTTACTTGAAGGTTCGATTCAGATTGGGAAAACTCAAGACTCCAAAGTTTAAACCTAGAATCAAGTGTGAGTTGAAGGTTCCTTTGACTTCTTCTAATGGCAGACTAGCTAGTGGGTCCGAAAATACCAAGTGCGACATTGATTTCTGATCGTGATCATGGTCACTGATGATGATGATGATGATGATGATCTTGTTTTTGTTTGATTGAGTCTTCAGTTTTTTTTGTTTTTTTTTTCCGGTGGATTTTATTATTATTCCTTTGTTTTTTAGCACATATACATTGGATTTACTTCTTTTCCTTGTGTAAATAAATAAATTATGTGTTTATTACTTTATTTATTTTTCGACTCTTGATGATGTCGGTAAAGAATTTGATATTTAATAGACATTTCGTATATTTTTATCTAACCCAAAATTAATTATTAATTCATGTTATTTTTAAATATAAGTCGGGTCCCTATGGAACAATCATAATCCAGTAAAAAAATTCAACCTTTGAATTGGCAATGAATCAAGGGTCAAGGGGGCTAACTGTATGATACTTTTCTTTTTCTTTTTTTTTTTTGTATATATATCTTAATTTATGGGTTATATTTTTTTAAAAAATGTAATAAGAATCTTAGAAATTATAAATAAAACTTAGAAATCATATTGTAAATAATTAATTAAACAATTCATTCAAATGGGGTTATGTCCAGGGATGGTGTTTATTGGACCTAAGCTTATGGATAGCATACAATTCAATTATAATGTATAATGTCTCCCACTCATAATTTATAAATGCATGTCTATTTTATATTATTTATGAAGACGTAACTGGACGTGCCAAGTGGATTGGCGAAAGGATAAGAAGAAGAAAAAGTAGAAGAACGGATTATGGAAAGAGGAATGCTTCACCTTGAAGTCTATCAAATTTGGTGCATTGAAACTTTCGCCGACAATGTTGCTATGATAGGTGATGGGAGCAAATGTATTTATATTAAATGCTAATATATTAATTGAAGATTTTATTAAAAATTGATATTATCAGATATTTTTTTAATTTTATTTTTAAAGTGAGTATTGCAATCTGAAATGAAATTTTTAAAAAATTATTTAAAAAATAACAAATATTGTTGTTCCTCTCAATATAGCCACGGATATAATACCAAATTCTTAATGTATATTAGAATTAATTTTTAAATAGTTTCTAATACTATATAATCGGTCAAATTATTAAAACACTTTGGTGATCAAAGGAAGAAACAAATACACAAAACATACTTTCACAAATGGTAACTTCGTTAGTATTGCATTGTATGTTTTATTTTATTTCTGATTTTTTATGATATGATTGATTAATGAATACACGTGACCAAAATTTTATAAAAGATAAAATATAATAATTTTTTATACTGTATCGTTTAAGTTTATGAAATATTATTAAATAAAATCAGTCGAAAATAAATTTCTGGTTAAATCCCTTATTACCACCGATTTGCATCACAAAAACAAGCTTGGTCCTATGGAATCCCATTTAAAATAATTTTTTAGTCAGCAGGTGACGTGTCTCCATGTAGACACTGTGTTTACCTTTTGGGCCTGGAATCTCCGTTTCTAGTAGGATAGTATTCTCCTAAACTAGTTGACAACCATCATTCGGCCTGGTCTAACTATAAAAGTTTCGTATTAAATTCTTTTTTAATTATTTTATAATAAAAAGCATTGTATTAAAAATAAAAATTTAGAATTTTATTATTTTTATATATTTGTAAGAGTTGATAACCCTTCTCTAAATGGATGTAAATTTTCAACTTGATTTTTAGTTAAAGATGATTACTTGCTATTCCAATTACTCTTAATTACAATATAATAATATTACATGTTAAATATTAAATATTTATACATAAAAAAGTCATGGTCAATACCGCATCCAAATAAGCCTAGACTTGTAGGATCATATGGGAATAAATATCACACCCAAATAACTACCTTGGTCCAAAATATGAATAAAAAAAAAAAAATGATTTGATTGGAGAACTTGTATGAAGAAGGGGTGGACTTTCATTAAGTTATAACTTCATATCAGGAAAATACTTCTATGTTTAATTCTAATAAAATTACGTGATTAATTTTATAAATAATTTTTTAAAGATTATATTTTGAAAAAAAAGGATAATTATTTATTTTATTTATTTATTTATTTATTTTTTTATGTTAATCCATGAAAAAAGCGCATCAAATAATTAGCAACACGACCTTAGTATTTTTTTTATTTAACCTTTTTTTTATTTAATAATGTTAATGTTGTAAGATTGAAATGGACAATGTTCCTTAAATGAAAAAGCTCCTTTGCCACTCATTGAACCCCCATCACTTAATGTTTTGGACTTTTATTTTTTAAAAGGCGTAATAAATTAAGATTTAAATTAACGGATATTTTTAAAATAAGTGCTACAATTTTTATATTTGATAAGTTATAATTTTAATGTATTAAAATTTATAATAAATACTTATTAATTATTATATTAAATAATAATATTTATTATAAATAATAAATATAAAAAATTTAACAAATGTCTTAAAAATACTCAATTAACAAAATTCACAAAATAATAATCATTGTTAATTTTAAACACTAATGTACTATATAATTGGATATGGAATATTTATTGTTAATTTAGTTCCTTGTCCTTTATTCGGCCACAGGCTTCGGTAAACGGCAATTTGAAAAGTAGGCCCTCGGAATTTGAGAAGACAACGGCTTTGTTGGATTCTTGAATTCCAGATTACACTGCTTAGATGAACAAGTAATTAATTTATTGGACCATAGTAATTAAAGCCAAAACGTACTATTAGATTACAATTAATACCCGTTGCTCAAATTCGGGATTTAAATTTCTGTCATTTTTTTAAACGTTACGTTACAAAAACCTACGACAACATCCAGCTTCACAACCGTGCAAATGAAAATAATATTAAATGTTTCACCCATGTCGCAGTAATATTAAAAGTACAATTTTATCGAAAATTCAATGTTTATATTTTCAAATTTTTACTGGTGGTGTTTTATCTCTTCTTCTCAGACACCGGCGGCGGCAACTCGACGGAGGACTTACGCGTCGGCTCCCAAGTTATCATAATAAAATGAACAAAAAGAAAACTGAAAGAAACGGAAATATTAATACGTGCAGTCGATGCAATTATGGGATTTGCAGGATGATAATTTTACAGACGACACATAATCCACTTCTACTGAGTACAAACTTCTAAACGTACAAAACCTTCTGTATCATCATCAAACCTCTCCATTTCCCGGCAAGAACTTGTTGTGGAGGGGAGACGGTGAAGGTGTATAGTACGGAGGCGAAGCGCATGGCGTGGAAAACGGAGTCTTTTCGTCAACGGTTTCGATGCTTACCGCAACGTCTTCATCACTTACACCACTCTCACTCTCAGCCTTGCTTATACGCTCCGTTTTGGCGCTGCTCTTTACCACCACCGGATCATTTTCAGTATCGGTTTCAGTCCCTTCTCTTTCCTCCTCTTTGATAGTTGACAAAACCCTCGACGGTCCATACACCCCAAGTTGCCACTTCGCAAAGTCATCATCACCAGCCATCACCTCCGCAGCCGCTTCCGAGTCTTCGGACGCCGGTACCCCTTTGTTTCCCTCGTATTCGACCCTGGACTGGTTCGTCCAGCAGAATAAGTAAAGCAGCTGCTCTTTCGACGGGGTTGGGTAAACCGGGTCACTCCGTCGCCGGAAATTCTGTCTCCGCCATACAACGTAAAGAAGCTCAGCTACTAAAGCAAGAAGAGAGACAAAAAACACAACGGTTAGTACAGTTCCCAGCTCGGTCAAACCATTCATGGCTCTTTATTTCATGGTATCGGATGTTGGAATGAATTAAAGGGGTTTTGTGGCTTTTCAGTATTTCTTACACAGTTTCGATTGGTCACCAGACTTGTGTGTGTTTCTGGGAGAACGTTTTCGTTTTTTCTTTTTTTCTTTATTTTGGGGGGTTGGGGATGGGGTGGGGTCGGAGGTCGGAGAGGACGGGAGTAGTGGGTTTCCGGTGTATAAAAACTGGAGAGTAAAGAATAATTTTTCTTGATTCTTGTGAATACACTGACGTGTTAGGTGGCTGATGTTTTTCTCCTAGAAACGTAGTTAGTGGTTGAGGAAAGAACTCAATTAATGACGACGTGGACTAAGTGTTAATGGTGACGCGTACTTTGCTTTTTAAAATTTTTAATTGGCTAGGCGGAGAAGTTACGGTCTGATAATCCCGTTCTTTTTCTTTGCTTAAAGAAACAAAGGATTTTAGTAACTAACTATCTAGCATAGGGTTACAATTTTTGCACATTCTATATTAATGTTTCATTTATAAGCTTGAATTGTATTCTTATTGAATTTATATGGTATCAAGATATTGATGTTCTACTTCCTTCTAAAGATAACCCACCTCCAATATGTCTCTCTCGTTGGATAAGATTTTTATTTTTATTATTTAAAATTATTAAAATATTCAGCAATAGCAATTCGTGTAATCAGTAAAAATATTTTATTAATTTTTTAATCTATCATCTATTAGATATGAGCTAATTTAAATCTATTAAGTTTCTCTCACGTTTTTCCTGATACAATATTATTCGTAACGAGTTATTAACTAATGTTATGTTCTTGCCAATATGACCCACTCAACACTTTTAAAATCTCAATGAAATATTTAAGTGACTAAAATAAAATTTTGTATCCAGTAGTTATAGGAAAAAACAAAAATATTGATTACACATAATCCTCCTCAAAGAAGATTACAATGTATTTTATAACAAAGTATATTTTGTGAATTATATCATAAATCTCTTTTATTGAAGCCTACGACTTATGATACATTTATTAATTTTTTGGACTGATCAAATTTTTTTTTTTTTTTTTTTTTTATAGTAGAAAGAACGAAGAAGAATTAATGACAATATTCATCATTATTATTATTATTTAAATTAAATTTTGCTAAAATCTGGCAAAGAAACTAAGAAAGGTCCATTTAGAGTGTAAATGAATTAAATTATTTGTGAATTATTTAAATTTAATTAGGTAATAATCAAATTGAACTCGATTTTGAGTGCCTATTTGAGTCGAGTTCGAATATAATAATATTTGAATAATTTAGTAGTTTAGTTTAATTGAATATTTAGGAGCGTAATTAAGCCGAATAAACTTTATATTTTATAATAATAATTTTAACAAATAAATAGTCAAACTTAATTAAGTTAATTTAAGTATATCAGTATTTTATTGAGTCGAGTGGAATATAAAAATTATAAATTCGAATTTGAGTTTTAAACTTTTGAATCATGTCAAGCTTAAATAATTTATTATATCAACTGGACTCGACTCTATTTTAGGGCTAGGCTTCACCAACAAATATGAACGGTCTGTGTAGTTATCGCTATCATATTTACTGGTTTCATGTCATTTAGCATTTGGTCTTATTGGATCCATTGTTATTTTATGGGCTAAGGGCTCCAGTACCTTCTGAACAAAGACTGGGCGGAAGATTACATCAATTTGGGTGAATTTGATATACTAATGTAACCTCAATAAATTAACAATGATAGGACCATATAAAATTTATTAATTAAAAAATTATTAATTTATAAATTGGACTGTAAAAAATTATTAGATAATAAAGTTAATAATTTATAAAGATTATATTCTACTACACTGTACGTTTATGTGAGCTAAACTCTATGACTCTTAATAGACTACTAAGTATTATGTGACTGTGATATCAATAAATTATAATCTCATAACATAAAAAAATATAAAGGTTGATTTTAGGATTATAAAGTTGAGATATAGACGTTTAACCGATGTAACATTTGATATGCCATTTACTAATCAATGTTACATAATTATGTTAATAAAAATATAAATAATTACAACTATTTAATTTATGCGACAATTTATTAATTAGTGTGATAAGTTGTGATACAAGTCTTACATCCAAATGTTATAAACTTAACATTATTGATCATGTTAATGCTCCATCTTAGATAAATTATAAAATAGAAAAGTTTGTAATACAAATTAGTGATCATACCGATTCTTGTTGTGTGTATACAATTTTGATTTGATAATACTTGAGGCTGCGGGCTTGATTTGAAGTTCCAAGGACAAATTAAACAGTGTTTTGGGATTTGATTTTATTATCTCCAAGCTTGGGCTGAGCCCGTTAAAATCATTAGCAAATTCCTGAAGTCTGCTAATACAGATCTAATCGCCATCAGTCAGACACAATAATTGCAGATTGGCTGGTAAGTTAAATTCCAGGCAGCAGTGGCATTAACAACAAATGAAATTAAACAAAATATTATAATCAAAACAGCTTGTTACATAACAATCATACAATGTTAAAAAATTATAAGCTCAAAACTTCCATATAAAATAGCGTCTTAGCCTAGCTAGGATTTTGTGAACCTGAGTTATAATCTCTCTCGATGGTGCTCCAATGTCTGAGATCATAAAGTATTTTTGTTGTTTATAAGACACTAAGTGAATGGAGTCCCATCACTATCAAAATGAAAATGGTATAAGAACCTAATTATTGATTTTTAAATATTTTATGATAAAAAAATTTAGTATATTACACAAATTTTACTATTACTATAAATACAAGGATCGTACAAACAAAAATGGTATAAAAATCCAATTGTTAATGTCTAAATTTTTTATAGACGAAAAATTTAGTATATTACACAGATTTCACTGTTGTTGTTAATGTAAGGACCGTACAAAATAATTCCTAACTCTGAAATTATTGACTCTAAAAGTTACTTAAAATCAAACAGAACGAGCTAGTAATAAAGTTGGATTATTGGCATATAAACTCTGATACTCCAGTCAGTGTATTATCAAATATCAGACAAAAGAGAGAATGAAACTCCGGTGTTTTTAGTTATTTACCGACTTGGGACAGTAGACTCAAGAATGTCTTTGGTAAGAGCTAGCCGACGCTAGCGAAACTTTGTTTTTCTCTCTAAAGGCTAGAAAAAGAGAAGAGAGCCATGTTCATGTGGCAATTTTACTATTTATAGGCGTTAGCACGTGTGAGCATCGGAGAACAGGAGCTTGATTAGACAGAATACGGCATGGTCATCTAGTAGATCCTTTCATCACTTTCTTATGTAGGACTAGAGTGACATAATAAATACTTGCGATTTGTAGGACAAAATGACTCTTGATGTGATAGGATGTTTAAACATTTCTTAAGAAAGTACGCCTACTCTTCCCATTTGATTCTCCTAGTTTTAGAATAATAAAATTATATCATCTTAATAATTAAGATGACAATCAAAAAATCAAAAAATCGAGATGATAGGGTCGGATCGGGTCACCCATGTAATAGAAATTAAGGACAAGAAATAACTGGTCAATAAAAGTCATCAACACCAACAATCATTAAAAACATTGTCATCTTCAATATCTAATAATTATCATCATCATTATCATCATATATATATAGGGTTAATTCTCAAGATTTTACTACCTTATCTTTTTTACCAGGTCTTCTAAATAAAACAACACCACATGAATCAGTACTGCCCTTCTTGGATCCTTCGATCATCTTTCAAATGATACATACAATCAATAACACTGAGAATATATCTATAAATTTGTAATAACAACTTTAGGATCCCAGCTGATTTCCTTTACTTTCATGCAAAAAACATTCACTCATAAGAGAAAAAGGAAAAAGAGCAAGAAAATAGACAATGACCGAAAAGAAAAGAGCCATTTGTTACCACCCCTTTTCTTAATGTCTGCAAAAGGAAACAAGGTGTGTGAAAACTTTGTCTCCATGTGTATGTTGTTTTTGTAGATGCCTCATGCAAATTTTCTCCTTTTTTTCTCGATGGGTCTGAGAGGCATAGAGAGTCTTGTTCGTTCAAAAGTAATATTTTAACTTGGCATTTGATCCCCTATTGTCGCAAATTAAAATATTGTCTAGTTAAAACACTTTAAAAAGCAGTACGTTAATTTACAAGTTTAAGGGTGAATACATAACCAATATTTTCTATTGCTTTTGCTTGGCTGTGGAGAAATTTGAAGGTTCCTTGTCTAATTTCTTTTCCTTTACTCCATCTTCGAGATGACTAAAGATTTTCGTGAATATGTATAGTTACAATAAACATCAGTCACAAGTTTCATAGGAAAAACTGGATTAGACACTTTATCATAATTTGAATTTATTTGAGCAAATCAAAGGTTATGATTGATGGTTAATAAATAATACTTCTAAAAATAGATTAAAATGAATGAATGAATGAATGAATGATCTCCAAAGTATTAAATTACGGCTATTGTTCAGGAAAAAGTAGCATCCGAACTATCTTTACCTACTTAATTAATCTAAATGGGTTAGGGTTCGATATAGGATTGAATCCTTGTATCAATAATCACAATTATTTTTTTGTCTAATTCACCAACAGGGCTTTATTCGTCATTTTCTTTTTATTTAGCATATTCGATCAATTTTCAAATCAAATTAGGTTGTAATCTATTCATATCCATACACAACTATTATGATTTATGAAACAACTCACATATCGATCTAGCGTTACGGCATACATCTTAAATTTACAAATAAGAGTTATGCTAAGTACTCTGCATCTTGCATAAGTTCAGAAATTAAGTAAGTACTCAATATTAAGTGCTTGTTTGGTGATTAGAATTTTTTTTTTTTCGCGTGTGCGTGTGTTATCGTCTGTTTGTGTTATTAGAGAAGAGCTTTTAATAGATTAAAAGAATCATTTAAAAAGACATTTGTGATAATCAAATAATTATTTTAAGAAAATTCTACTAATAAAAATTATATTAATAAAACATCTACTTCAAAAAATTTTACTTAAAAAAAAAATGCTAAACTGACCTATAAATAAAATATTTAAAATTATGTTCGATGCTTACTAACCGGTATGTTTAAAGATACTTGCTATTGTCAATAAATTGTAATAACATTATACTTACGAAACTTTCCAATTATGATCGTGTGTGAGATCACATTTAAAGACCCAAATGCAAATTCTCACTTCAATCAAACTCCCCACAATCATGTCAAAATGATTTGCCTAATCGATCAAACATCTAGTCAAATCAATATGCATAAAGGCTTAAAAGAATATAAAAAGCTACAAATAAACTAAGAAAAGGGCAAGTAACCATTTGATAAAGAGGCACCATTATTTGAAGAAGGAAAAGCAGAGAAGAAATGAAAACCATACCTCTTGAGAAAGATTTATGATTAGATATTCGGAAAGTTAATTATTTAGGTACTCATTCATTGAGTTTATAAAAAGGTTCTAAAGTAAAAGGAAACAAATTGCTCTTAGTGTTAGGAAAAAAGAAAAACAAATAGGAAG
>JAWDEX010000005.1:8069777-8121466 GCA_035221805.1 Trichilia hirta | reverse complement strand
AGACCTATTGGCTCCCCCAAAACAAAGAATATTGTTGCCTCAATGAGTGTGCTAGGGCTTATCAATGAAGGTTTTGCACCTAGGCCCATACTGTAACGTATTATAATTTAATTTATCATATAAAATTGAATTTTTTTTCCTTTCTACCTTGTCGAGGCAAAGCTTGAGTCGAGGATTTAGAACTTTTGTGAGATTGGGGGATACAAAGTCTAGTACCATCATTTAGTAGGCCATTTATCCAACTCCCTTTATTCTCGAGTGAGAGAATTTTAGGACTTTTAACTTATCATTATTTTTAAGAAGTATATTTTGTGTTGTCCATTTGTACATATATGAATATAAAATACAAAATATTATAATAAAATATGTATCTATTTGATCTGTGAATATAACATTCTTAAGGTTAGGTTTTCTTTTCTATTCTCTGCATTCATGATAATCTTTCTAATAAAACAAAGGCAAATTAGAGTTTCATTTATTTTTTTTTATGTTTTTCTTATAAAGCCAAAGATGAGATCTAGTCTATTTTAATTGGTTATTACTAAACTTTTTATTAATGATTTTAGTATAACTTATAGCTTACACTAACTACCCACTTCGTTAGTTAAAGACATCAAGCTGAATTTACTTTAGATCATATAATTGAATTTATGTACTCAATAACTATCCCGTTAGCTCATTTTAATAAAATTATAAATAATATGATTAATATAAGCTAACAAATATATAACAATTACTCACTTGGGCTACATTAATTAATTTTAAAAATAAATAATTTTAGTTAGTTGAAAAATACACTTGGCTAATGATAACTAAAATACTTTATGTGGTCACGTTGAAAATAATAGTCATGAGTCCAACGTCTTGAAATAAGTCGGTCCAATTTAATCTTTAGTATTAGATTATGATAATTAATGCATTCTATTATTAATATATAATCAATCCAAAATCATAAATATTATCAATTAAATCGACATGGATTCTAAGATTAGTAGTGTAGTAAGATATGATGTCTAAATTTGATCATAAAAAATATATCATTATCTTATTGGTTCTCAATATAATTTTTTATCTTTATACTTTAACACTGAAGCTAGAAAACTATTAGATTCTAACGAGTCCATATGTTTGTGATTACTATAATTTTATATAATATCAATAAACATATCTAATATAATCATTAGCTTTATAAGTTCATGTCTCAAATTACTGTTTTTTTAATCTCAACACTTCATATGGTAATAATAGACGTGCCAAATATAATTATTATACTTGAGATTTATAATATATCTCAACTGATATATTAAACAACAAACATAATATAATGATCATTAAAATAATATAATAAATAGCTAATGTTTATTTATTCATATATAATGTTGAATTTCCATTAAACCAAGATATTACTCAATCCTTGTATGTCTATGCTTACAATATATACTTAAAAGTTACGGATCTCAAACCTTTGGTTAAATAATCAGCTAACATGAAGTCTATTCTAATGTTTTCTATCACGATATCTCCTTTTTTTACTAAATTATCATTGTTAAGTACTTGATCTTTATGTACTTTGATCTATATTAATCTCATTATTCTTAGAATAAAATATAGTAGCATTGTTATTACAATAGATCTTTACAGGCCTAGAGATAGAATTAACCATTTAAGCTCTAAAATTAAATTTTTTAGCCAAATCGTATCAGTAAATGCTCTAAAACAAGTGATAAACTCAACATACATGGCTAAAAAAGCTATCGGAGTTTGCTTTACACTTTCTCAAAAAATAGCTCTTGCAATCAACATGAAGATATAACTTAAAGTGAACTTTAGGTCATCTGAACGTCTACTAAAATTTGCATTAGAATATCCAACTAATTTCAAAGTTTTAACTCTCTTATATGCTAGCCTAATCCTTTGTACCTCACAGACATCTCATCACTTGTTTGGCTATAACTTAACGATCATATCTGAGATTTTACATGTATCGACCAAAAATGCTTATAGTAAAAATTATATCTGCCCTAGTGCAAATTTATACATACATAAAACTCCTAACTGCACACTCACAAGGAATATTTTGACCACATCCCTTTTAAAATTATTTTGGGACACTGATTTTTACTGAACTCGTCTTTTTTTATAATGAGTACTTTTTCAGGCTTACATACTTACATGTTAAATCATTATAATACTCGATATATATATATATATATATATATATATATATATATATATAATAATATATATATATATATATATATATATATATATATATATATATATATATATAATAATATATATATATATATATATATATATATATATATATATATATATATATATCTTTTGAAATAATCTAAGAACTGTTAGAGATCTATCATAATAAATCTCAATACTTAAAATATAAAACACGTCTCTAAAATTATTCATATCAAAATTTGTAGTTAAGAGTTGCTTTACATTTATGCAAAATTATGCAAATTCCCACTGATCTTTGTATTTATATAGATACATTGATTAACTTTATTTTTTACAAAGCTAAAAGAAGTAATTACATTGTCAAATATCAAATATCATTGACAAGAAGCTTGCTTCAAATTATAGATCAACTTTTTTAACTTGCAAATTAGGAGTTTTTTATCACTTACTTCAAATTCTTTAAACTGACTCGTATAGACCTTTTCACTTAACTTACCATTGAGAAAAGTTACAGATATCCATATGATAAATTTTCAAGTCATAATGAGCAACTAATGCAATGATGATTCTAAAGAATCCTTAATGACTACTAACAAGAAGGTTTTTATAAAATTAATACCTTTTCTTTATGTGAAGTCTTTTTGCTATCAGTGTAGTCTTGAATCTTTTAATATTGTCCTTACTGTCTCTTTTGATTTTGTACACCCATCTACAACCTATTAGTTTGAACCATTTGGACAATTTAACTACTTCGTACACTCTATTATATGACATAGATTATATTTTGTTTCTTATAACATCTAACCGCTTATTAGAATTATGACAATTAATAACTTTATTATAAGTCATTGGATTAAAAACTTAGCCTATATCATAATTTTTTTCACCAAAATAAACATCATAATCGTAAAAATTTATTAGTCTTTTTATTCTCTTTAATTTCTTAATATGAACTTTAAAAATTTGTATGATTTCTATAATTTATTCTTGTTTGATTGATTGCTTTTGTTAATAGTTAAGTTAGTGTTATGGTTCAAAATTTAAGAACTGCGACTGTTGCTTGTAGGTAGTTAAGCAGTTTAAAAATCTCATCCTCTATCTTTTAAAGGCTCAATTGATTCATTAATTGTTGAAGAACGAATCTGAGAGTTAGAGAAGATTTTGTCTTATGGGTGGTACTAACAATAAAAAAATTACATGTACTTGTCATATGTTCAAGGAAAATGCAAATTATTAGAAGAAAATAATTAATAGAATATAAGATATTGAGAACATCATATGGGTGCAATTTAAAGAATTGTATTATAAGAGTTATTTTTCTCAATTTTTTTCAAAATGACAAAGAAGCTAAGTTTATACCAGCAAGTTAAGACTCAATGTGCTTAATAAAATATAAATTAAAGTTTTAAAAAAAATTATAGAGGTTTACTTTACATTTGATTGATACTAAAGTGCATAAAACTAGACATTCTTAGGAAGAACTAAAGTCAAAGTTAAAAAATTAGTCTTCTCATTAAAGTTGCAAACTTATATTGCAGTACTATAAAAGGCTCAAATTTTACAAAAAGAGAAGTAGAAGTTGTTGCATCTAAATTCAAGAGGAGTAATCTAAAAATCTTTAAGTAAAAAAATGAACCAAGTATGTCTTTATGACCACATAAAGTGGTAGAGAAAAGCTCACTAATATTTGTGTGAATGATCTCTAATAGATTTTTACTAAAATAGCTTTTTTCTCCTTGATCTTGGTGAATTTTCTTTTACACAATCAATAGAGTCTTCTAAATCATCATCATGATGTAGTATGTAAAGAATCTCAACCTTAATCAATCTCTCATTTCTATCCTAACTATATTTAAACATTTATGCCACAATGTTAACTATATTTCTTTAATTAGAGACCTCTTAACAACGTGATTTTTTACATTAAGGGATAAATAGAAGAGTTAGAGAATAAAGAGAATCTATTTAGTCTATCAAATGGATTATAGCTACTAATAATATTAAAGTTATAAACTACATCAACTTTATTATTACTAAAATTAAAATAAATTTCACTTTTGTCTAATAAAAAAATTGAAACTAAATTCTTTCTGAAAAAAGGTTTATAAAAAAATATTCTCTAAAATAAACTAAAAATTAGTGTTTAACTCTAATGTAGCTATATCGATAGAATGAACTTTAATCCCTATTTTATTTTTAATTTTTAGTCTTAATTCTCTCTCATTTATCTTAATTTCATTTCTAATAAGCTAAAAATGTATTTATTATCTTTTACTATATAATTCTAGATTCATTGATGATTAGGTTTTAGAATCCTAATTTCGTGCTTATTTAGATGCGATTGCAAATATAGTTTCTTAGGATTCTTTTCATTTCCTTGCTCAAAAATCAGAACAATTCTATTTATTTTATATGGTTGTCATGTGTGTATGGGCTCTAAATATTTTAATATTTGCTTGAGTTAAAGTGGTCTCAGATCTTAAATTTATCTTGCGTTACTTATTTTTTTCACACAAATTAAGAATAATAAAACAAATTTTTCTTTGTATGTTGGTAGACTAAGGATATTCAAACTGGTGTTTGTCTTTTCTTACTTGAACACTTATAAAGATTTTTAAATTTTAAGTGCTCAGATCTAAATTTTAAGGCTATAGATCAATTCAACATATTAAAATACACTGTGATACTAAATTTAGTTTTGAGCCCTAAACTTGATCTGAAAGTATTGATCGATTCAATCGAACTGGGAATGGGTTTAACTAAGGTCTAGTTTAATTGGTCTAGGCTGCTTTATGAATCGTGCCCAAATTGTACCTTTTTTTTTATTTTAACAAATAGATCCCTAACATTGGCAATTCCAGTTAGTCTACTGAAAAATTCTTTGCAATAAATCTTTTTATGGCTAATAGACTTAGATGATTCGCCCTTTTTCATTTAGCATGATACATTTTCTGATTATTAGTGTTATTCTCAGTGAGCAGTGATGATAAATTTACACTTAGAGTAAAATCTACATTAATGATGTCCAAAATAAACTCTATATTTAACTTTTATTTCTTGTAATTAAAATCAGTCAAAATTTCAATTATAGCATTATTATTATTAAAGTCGAAGAAAACTATTTAGAAAAAGATTACAACATGATTAATTAATAATAACGAATATCATATAATTAATATTGAAACCCTGAATGTACTATTATTAGCTCTCCTTTGGGTAGAGTAAATAATTTTACTAATAATCTCCACACATAAAGACAATAAATAATAAATACATATAATCTAAAAAATATATCCTCTTTGTGCAGATAAAATTCTCTCAAATATATGTTCAAGCCAAATAAACAATATTAAAATTTATTCTCTTTAGGCAGATAAATTTTTTAATTACATTCTTATAATGTCTTTCATGCAACAAATATTTTTATTAATTAAGAAAATTAATTACCCTTATGAGTTTTAATAATTATATTACTTTGGTAACAATTAATTTTTTAGCTATAAAAATTATTAAATATATTTTTTATTAATAAATAAATTTTAATTAGTCTTATAATTTTTTAAGTATTGTATCATGTTAGTGATAATGATAAAGAAAAATTATAATTAAATTTTTTTTACAAAATAAGAAAAATATCATAATTATCCATTATTATTATTTATGATTTTATTCCAATGAGATACTAAAATCATATGTATCCCAAAATCACATTTAAAATATTTACAAAAAAATAATGCATATATATATATATATATATATATATATATATGATGTTGGTGTTGTATTAATGGGTGACGGTTTAATGATACAAGAGAAAAGTTATGTAAAACAATAAGAAAAATTGCTCAGATATCAGTAAGCGAGGCTTATTTGGGTCATGTTATAAATGCCCTGGCTAAAGTTATTGACGGTCAAGGTGAAATTTCGGTTTCTGAATCTCGATTAATTGAATATATATATATATATATATTTCCTATAACCTTAATTTTTTTAATTTATTATATTTCAAAAATATAATAAAAATTATAAGAAGTAAAAAATTTAGAGACAACGAAGATGACACCAAAATTGTTAAATTTCGATCTTGTATGCACTTACATGTGCTACCATAAGTGGCATTTTTTTTCTCTCTCTGGTGCATGCAATGAATCTTTGACCCACACGTGCAACGCATACACAATTGCGTGTGTAATGCACACGCTAACCTTCAGCCTTAGTGTGTGTATCACACGTGTCCACGCACGTGCAATGCACACACCTTCAACTATCCAAACAAGTCATTTTGATCCAGTTGCCTGTATTTCAGATCAAAACAATTTGGTTGAAACCTGAACCAATATTTTCTATTTTTGTCCAAATTTCAATTTTAAGGCATAGATTTAGGTTTTAACATGCTTTAAATTTGACTTTTGGCTTTATTTTTTTAAAATTTGCTTGAAAAATAGCCTAAATCTAAAAAAAAATTCATGTTTCCTAAACCCTAGACTTGCTATTATTCTTCAAAATTCTAGCCAAATTTCAGCTTCTCACGAGTCATAAATCATCCTAAAATATTCAACATACATTGATCTACTGAAATCATGCATCAATTGCGAGTCAAATACATAAAATTAAAAATATTCAAATCAAATTAAATACGTGAACAACAATATTTCAACTCACAATTCTCTCTATATGCAACAAATTATAAGGTATATTTTATATCAATAGATAGTTTATAATGATAGGATAAGACCCATATAATTTTAAATCATAAAATGCATAAAATTTACATAAAATAATGAGAAGAAATTTGAATGCCAAATATTAGGGTTATAAAATTTGAATTTTTAATTCATAATTTATTTGCATATACTAATAATTAGATAGCAAATTATACGTTAATTTAAAGCTATTACAAGACGAATAAAAACTTTAACTTTTTAATCGGATATAATATCGAAATTAACATAAAATATTATCAAAAAATTAATACGACCATATAAATAAATAATTCATTCAAATAATTTAATATTTAATTTTAAATCATATATACATTGACTCTGATATTAACTATAAGAAATATATTTTATGTTGTTCAATCGTGCATATATAAATATAGAATATAAAATATTAGAGTAGAATGTGTGCCTGTTTGAGCTATAAATGCAGTGTTCCTAAGGTTAGATCTTTCTCTTTATTCTTTACATTAGTAATAGCTTTTTCAGTGTGATAAAGGCAAATTATAATTTTATGTACCTTTTATGTTCTTTTTATAGAATTAGAGAGGGGACCTAACCTATTTTAATTGGTTATTATTGAGCCTTTTCATTAAAGATTTCAGTGTAACTTATAGTCTATATTAACTAGTTAAAGACGTCAAATTCAATTTACTTTAAATTATATAATTGGGGTCATATACTCAATGACTATCCCATTTGCCTATTTTAATAAAATTATAAATAATATGATTAATGTAAGCTCACAAATATGTAACATATTTCACTTATGTTTCAAAATAGAAGAACACAATTATTTTTGGTGAAAAATGGTTGTGATCAGTTAGCATTCATGATCCGATGATAATCCTATAATTTATTTCTCAATTTTCCTTTGATTGCCTTTTGATTTTGTAATCTCAATAGTATTATAGGCTTTGATATTAGATTCGATGAAAGATTACTTTTACATAAAAATTTTAGATAATATGTGATTTTGAGACCAAAATATAAGTTATATAATGACCAAATTTTAAGGTAATTATAAATATTTTTTTAGATTAACTAATTTTGCTGATAATTTGAGCGAAAATTATTTATACTAGTCAAAGTTTGGATTATCATCACAAGCTTTTGTTGTTTTTCTATTTGATGTAGATCTCTTGTACATTTGTTATAGTGACCAGGGAGTGATATAATTGAAAATATGTTGTGTTCCTAATATATTGTTCGTTGTCTTTTTTTTTTTCTTCTTATATTTGTAAAGTAACATATGAGATCATTTTCTTCAAAAAAATCTTCGTCTTCTTTTATAACAATAATCTAATTCAAAATGAACCATATATCATGACATCGACTCTCAGTAATGAAGTTGAAAGAGGTTTAGTATCTTGTTGAAAACAGTTATCCTACAACTTATTGGGAAAAAAATCATCTAATGGTTTGATTATCATATCCTTTCCTTACTTCAATTTTTAAAGAGTTTAATTAGTAAATGAATAATATTTGGAAAATGATGAATGGTTTTTATGTGATGCTGAAATTGTCATCAATTTTGGGTTGTTGGATGATTATTTGTTTAGACGACATTAATTATATAGTAAACTCAAAATGCGCTCCATGTGTGTCTTAGTGCCATGACACAAAATCATTTAATATTGGTATACATATATATAAATTGTTGATTGAGCTGCTGCAATGGAATGGAATATTTAATTCCACCTTTCTCCCATTTGTGTCAATTATTATTACTTGTTACAATGGAAAAAGCTAGTTAATCATGCACAAAAAGTCGCATATATATATTGATCAAATTAAAGTTATAGCTCTGGCCCGGTGAAGAAGGGTTAGACACAAGCCACAAGCCTTGAAAAAGAGAAGTGCTTTTGCTTTGCTTTAAAAGAGATACCCACTTTCTGCAATTATTTAAATTAAATTATTATTATATCTTTAATCTAATTACTTTTTCATGCACAACTTATTCATTTAATTATTCTATTAATTTAATTCCTATTTCGAGGGAAACTCAGATTCCATTTTGCTCGTGTTTTATAAAAATAATGTAGTGTTTCATATCTGGGGGGGATATCATTCTTATAATCATAAAAGTACATGATTAATTATCAACAAACCTTGCCAAAAACACGAGCGTAATTATGCAAATATCTGCTCAGAATACGAGGAGAATCATTTGAAGATTAATTGTTTAATTAATTAAAATTATTGTAATGGTATATCTGATTTAATATTTTGCTTTAACCGTTCCAGTCTAAACAATCAACCTAATTTCGATTCTTCTAAAATAAATTGAAAAATAATCATGATATATAAGTAAGATTTTTGTCTGGATAACCATTGGTAGTTCCATTATTCTTGAGAACTGATGCAAAATCTAATTCTATCCCAATGTATTAATCCTCCAGCCATATGCCTGATAAAAATTTATCATTTAAAGTTATGATAGGGAGAAAATATTACATGGAACTATTTCGTCAAAGTAAAAAAAAAAAAAAGGGAAAAGAAAAAGAAATCATTTTTCAATTATTATTATTACAAGTTTCTTCCCAATGTTATCACTAACGCATCAAATTTAAAATCATAATTCATTATTACTATAACTAGAATAAACAAGAGAAAACATCAAGTATTAGACTTTCTCTTTTAAGCATGTTGCATTTGATGGAGGCCTTAATTTTTAAGAGAACTTCGAAAATGCAAAGATAAAGGGATGCAAATTAAACCTAAAGTTAAAAATTATTAGACGAAAAACCAACAAGTAGTCTAAGATGGAGGCTTCTTCCCTTTAAAGGTAGCCAGATTTAAAAAATTAAAAATAAAAGGGAAGTAAACAGTAGAGGAGAATATTAAAATTACTAAGTTAGATTTGTCTACGAAGATCGGGAGATAATTAAAGAGAGAGAAACACCACCATTTCTTGCTAAGTAATGCACCAACTCCGAAAAACCTAATCTTTATAAAAAGCAAACAAAGCGACAACTTCCCTACTTATGCTTAAGGGTTTTAACTTAAAGTTGGTGAAGATAAACTATCTTTTTGTTATTCTAAAGTAGGAACATCTTTAAGGGGTTTGAAGGGGAGATGCTTGTTACTTGTTTATTTTTTTTTAATTTTAACTTATTTTCTATCTCTCTTTTTATTTTATATTTTAACTTTACCTTTTAATTTATTTAATTTAAATTCTTATACTGCAACTGCTTTTTCCAAAGATGAGAGAATGTTGGGTTACGTAAATCAAAGGTAGAAACTTATAAATTATATTCTTTTACATACAAAACGCATAGTAAAGCATGAAAAGTAGTGCTTTCTTTTGATATTTCGTAGGGAAGATTTTGCTTTTCCCTTCTAAAGTACAAAAAAGTTGCTTCTCCTTTGCACAACCCTTACGTTATGGATCATACCTTAGTCTTACATCGTCCATTCTCAATGTAAATATATGAAATTTTTTTTCTACTTATATGATAATAATGCAATTAATTTTGGCTTTAAATTATATTTTTAATCTCAATTTCCAAATTTATAAATCCGGTTCACAAAGGAATAAAGACAATATTTGATAATGGTCTATGATATATTATAAAAAAACAAAATGTTAGTATTTTTGTGAGTCCTTATTGAATTAGTTGGTAAAAATACATTTCAAATTAAATTTTGCTCAAATTGGATGTAATTTGTATTTATATAATTTTTTCAAAAAAAATGCTATAAGATAATATAATTAAACCCTCAACTCTAATCATGGATACTGGGACATGTAATTTAAATAATTAATTTCACATTAGGACAGAAATTAATATTTGCATATCTTGAAAAATATATATACTTCCATTCATTATCAACTCCTTTATTTTGAATATCAAATATCAAGCTTTGTGATGGCCAAGAAATAAAAAGAAAAGCAAATAACTCATGCTTTGGAATTTATTTATTCTCAACCATTTTAAGTTTACCCATTCATTCAACTTACTTTACACTCGACAATTATAAATTCATATTGCTTACTTTCTTGAATATGCAGACATAATATGTTTGATTAATGGCAAGCGCAAAGAGTGGTGCATTAAATCAATAAAATACACAAACAAATGAAAAAAATCGATGAAAAGTTGAAAAATCGAGTTACCAATAATGCACATAAATGACGAGTCGAGCGACAAAAATTTAGCTAGCATTATGAATGCAGTCTTCATTTGGCCTACAGTCGGCCATTTTTGACGCATCCTTGACTTGGAAACAGGAGGTACCAACTCAGAAAAGTCGGCCATATTTAAAATTTTGAGAACTTCTAATACGATTAAGTTCTTTGGCTAATTCACAAGCATCGTCCAATTGGTTTGTTCAGTTAACTTAACCGACTCCTCAATGTCGGAAAAGGATTCTAACAGCTGGAAAATTGATAAATATTCAGATAGGGAATGGGTTCAAAGCTTACTTTAATGTTGCCTGCAATAAGAATAAACATAAAGTTGAAAGCATGTGCAGCTTAATTTACGCTTTATATTCATAGTATATGTGGTACACTAGCGATTCAGATCTGAAGTGAGATGTGGATGCTTGCTAGCTCTTGACAGAATCTACCACTTTTCACCATGTGCGACAGAGAATGAATACACAATTCAGATAAGTACTCCATCTGTGCTTTTGACGATTCAAACAAGTTATAATTAATAGGATAATTCAAGGAGTTTATTTGAAAAAAAAAAACCTTAAATACATGAACACCATGAACAGATTTCTTAGCATGCATACATGCATACATATATATAAATTTTTAAAATATTAATTTACAGTAAAGTAACGTAGATTTTTTCACAATTTCAATTTTTAAAAGAAATTTACGTTATATATATATAAGTTTGGATATCCGTATCATTTGAAAATATGATTCACAGAAAATTAACAAAATTATATATATATCATTTGAAATTATATATATATATATATAATTGTCAATATTAATTATATTTTTTATCTTAAAATTTAACTATTAAATTATTGTAAATATTTGTGACTCAATTTATGTCAAAAATTTAAGTTAAAATCTAGTACATAAACACAGATGTACTGATACACACAATATAATTAATGTTATAGATGATATAGTCTTATTCAAGAGGGAAAAACAAACCTTTTACATGTAATCTAAATATTCCTTTACTTATGGAAGGAATTAGAAATTATTCCTTTAGTTTTGGTTTAAAAGCTATCCAACTTGAAAGAATCCAATTTATTGATCTACCATTTTCAATAGATTGGAGTACTTCAAAGATTGATTCATTCAAAGTAACAACAAAGTCTCAGTTCCCACCTGAAAAACCAAATACATTAAAAGATGGTTTAGTAGTAAAGGAGGTATGGTTGATTACTACAAAAAAGAAAAGAAAAAATAATTACATCTACGATGATTAGCAGGAGCATGACCGTATTAATTTGTGAAATTAATTAACCAGTTATGATAAATTTGAAAAATAAATGAAAACTTAGATTTAAGGATTAATGTAATATATTCATGTAAATTTGTATATCTAAAATATGGTAATCGTGTGTTAAATGTCATATATTAGGAAAAAAATCTTTAGTATAATACTTTGATGTAATATATCTTTCCAATATTTTTTTTCATTAATAAACTTTATTATACATTGAAAGTTGAACTTAACCAGCGGATTAATGAACTTAAATGAAAAAAAAAATGATAAAATACTAAATAAAAAAAAAAAATAGTTACCATCAGCTATGAGAATAGAAACACATCACTTCAACCCAACGAGCTGTTTTTTAAAAGTTTCTCTCTCAAATTATTATGCCCCATTCGTGTGTTCAAACAATGGCCACCATATAATTCCAAAAGCGAATCAATTCCTTGTTTGATTAACTAGTTACTTTATTATACTTAATCAAGCGGCTTGGTTCATGCACAAAACTAGTTTAACTGTTTAGAATTTGAGTCCATTCCTGAACTTGAAGGAAATAATTAATAAACAAATTTTAAATATTTATAACAAAGGAAAGAAAGAAATAATTCATAATTAAACATTCTCTTATGATTTACAAGGGAAAGGAATAGAATGAAATGCTATGAATATGTGAAAAGACAACAGAGAAGGTAGAGTAAACTATCAATTCTCTTCTAATTTTTGGTCTAATATTCCATTATTCTCTTGTTTTCAAAAATTATTGGATATCTCCCATATTTCAATTCTATTCTCATAAATTAAAATTAAAAGTTTGGTTTAGTTTAATTCTAATTTTTTTCAGCTAAAATTAAAAAATAGGATATCTAATAATTTTTAAAAAATAAAAATAAAATGGAGTATTAGACAAAAAAAGGGAAGAAAATTATAGTTAATCATAATTAATTTAGGTAAAAAGAAAGGTGTAATGTAAATCGTTCACCCTATTACAGGAAATTCGTGGATGGTAAAATATTACACACTTAGTTTTACAGAAAGAGGCAACCGTCTTCATCCCTAAGACATGCCCGAACTAAAGATATTTATCATTAAAAGAACAAAACAGCTTGATTAACGTAATTACTCGAAGATTTTTGTCTATTATAACTCCCTAATTTTAAAGACAATCCGTTTGTCGACAGATTTGAGAAGTCCAATTTCATCAATTGATTGATCCTCGGTGCTATCATCATCAATGCGAATATTCAAATCCAGCGACACAGAAGTGCTTGTCTCTTCCAGTGCCGCAGATTTCTCCTCTTGAAAGCCATCTGATTTTTGCTTAACGGAAGGAGAGCATGCTCTTGATCTGGAACTGCAGCTTTCACAGCTCAAAATGATAATAGCATCTCTAAGATAGACTTCATCGCCATTTGAATTAGTTATTCTTCCACTTTCAATTGCCCTTTTGAAACCCTTCTGAGAACAGTAATCTGCTTGCTCAACATCTTCGACTAAGAAAACTCGATGCTGGTTATTAGACACTGCTTCAGCAAATCTCTCAATACAACTACAACTTTGTTCATCTCTTGATCTTTTGTTTCTGACGTCTTCAGTGGAGTCTGCTCGTGTAGATGAGAAACTACTTAAGGCGATTGAAATAAAGTTGTTGTAAGAGCCGAAAACAAGCCTAGCTAATTCCTTAGCTATCTTCTCTTTAGCATCCACATCGAATCCTTGGAAGAATAACCAAGTTTCTTCTTTCGTCCCATCACTATGATCTCTAACTTTCCCTTTTCTACTCACGATTCCGGACCTGCATTTTAAAACCGTGTTTGCGATTTCAGGAATTATGTCTTTCTGCCAAGGCACCTTTTTCTCCAATGCAGTGCATAGAGTCGTCAGGTTTTCAGCATTTAGCTCCTTGAACTTGTTGACATAATCCATTGCCATGACATCGCTTGAACTAGGGGAGTTTGGAGTGGAATTAGGGTTTGATGCAAACTGTTGTTTGAGATCCTTATGCTCTGGAATATACAATCTCAAACTGGGGGGTTCAACAGTGATACTGTTCTTGTTAGTAGTTTCAGAAAACAAGAAAGGTTGTTCTCTCCATGACTGTTTGGGTTCAATAACAGTCCAATCGTGGTGAGTCTTGTGTAAATTAGGGCAGTGCTGGTCATATGAGAAATCAGAAGTAGAAGAAGAAGGTGATACAGAAGAGAAAGAAAGCGTTCTCTCAGAATAATAAAGTTGTTTATGGATTGAATTGCAATTCGAGTTCGACTTCTTGCAGATATCTCTCACTGCATTGTCCTGCTATAAAGCAAAAAATATACGAAGGAAAAGTTAGTCTAAACTTAAATAAAATATCGGAGTGTAGATGAAGTTGAAGTGCTACTGGGGATTAATTATTACCCTATCAATATTGCCACGAGTTGCTTTGTTCTCATCCTTGTATTTTCGAAGCCATGGGGGAAGGCTTGAAGTAGAAGTTTGGCTGTTACAAGCACTACTCTGTAAGTTTCTAGCTTCGGTCTCAAACTTCGCTGACCAATCAGCACGGCAAGTGAGCTGCTTCTCTTCTCCACCTTCAAGTAAAGGCCACCAAGACCCATTTTCAGCTCTCTCGCTTGTGGACTGGCTTTGTAAATCGCTATTAGAAAAATATATTTGTATGAAGTAAAAATTTAATTTCCTTACATTAGTAGAAAAGCTAACAAAAAGGAAGAGAGAAAAAATTTAATTATTTTTTAGCTCTTTTCTTGTATCGAATATGTAATTTTCTTTTTTTTTTTTTTCCTTTCCTAGGAAAAAGAATATTATTCATTACAATGAATAATATTTTTTAGAAGAATATTTAATTATTCATTACAATGAAATTAAATAAATTCTATTACAAAAATGGGCAAAATTATTTTAGAAAGAGAACATGGAGTGTGATTTGTAAAGACATACAATTATATCCAACTTTACCAACTGGTTCACCTGTCAGTAGTGATGAGACTCAAGCGTAAGCTGCCTGCAGGAATTGTAAGAGGATGAAGACCGCAAACAGCTTCTAGTGATGGATGGTCAGATTTACATCTTATGTAAGTTTGGAAAGTGGCAATCCCGACGAGCCAAAATCTTCCACTTTCTCCGACTCCACAGATCAACTTTCCAAGCTCCATGATTACGTGCTCAATAGAACAATAATAGCCTCTTCCTTGTTCACTTGAACTAGCCCTATAATCGGCAAATTCAAGATCTCCCAAATTCAAAACGAGACCTCTATTCATACAACTCCTAACAAGGTTTTTGATTTCCTCAACTTTTCGTTCAACTTCTACTCTATTGAGATGCCTAAAAGAAGAAAGAGAAAGGGGTTTAAACTTGACATCTCTTAAAGCTTCTGGAACGTCTCCTTTGTCAAATTTTTCCACCACTCCTCTAACCACACCTTCGACACTATGAAGACACTCTCCTACAATCACAAAATTTTTCCTCCTCTTGCTCATCAAATTCTCTATCACGTACATAACATCGTCATTTCTAATTGGATCTGATGCCCTAGGTTTAGCAACTTTTGTTAGAGGAGTCGACTTAGAGAGGACTAAAACATTACTTTCCTTAGATTTATCACTACTTACTGGAGTACTTTGAGAACAAATTTCTAAGGAAACAGCTTGCTCAACATTGCTTTTCACTTGGGTGCTCGAAAGTCCAGCTTCTCCCATGACTCTACTCACACTAGGATCATCTAAAATAGAGATGATCAGTTGTTCTAACTCTATCTTTACGGCTAGCAGAGCTTGATGTTGGTTATCAATAGAGCCACGGCGCTGATGAGCCTGAGCACGTTTAAAGGCCGCAACCAATGCATTAGAGATGGTAGGATATTGCGAATGAGTACCCAACATAGGAGTTGAAGTTGAAGCTGGGAGGCGATTAAGCGCAACATTGAAACAGAGCTCTAGGGCTTTACACTGAAGGGGATGAGAGTGAGATTGAAGGCAAGCAGTCCTGAGTAAACCTGTTGAAGTCGAAAGCATGGTGTTTGCTAAATGAAGTGGGGTAACTTGGGCATGGCCGCGAC
The DNA here is from genome assembly GCA_035221805.1 of Trichilia hirta. NCBI lineage: Eukaryota > Viridiplantae > Streptophyta > Magnoliopsida > Sapindales > Meliaceae > Trichilia > Trichilia hirta. Next base: position 8,105,081 of record JAWDEX010000005.1, on the reverse strand, counting down.
GTCTGGCAATGGCTACGGCTTGTTTAACAACACTTGCAGCCTCAGCTGTCAGGGCCTGTTGCACTGTGCAACCACCTGCTCTCATATTTCTCAGAACTTGTTAATTCCACTTTATACTACTATGAAGAGCTCAAAAATTAATGGTGAGATACAAGAAGAATTTGAAGAGATTTTAGCAACACGAGTAGAAATTGAAAGAAAGACTGAAAAATAGAACGTGGGATTGTTTTCTCTTTAATTGGAGAGACTACGAGAAAGGGATGATAGGTTTGGAGGGACCTATATCTCTTTTCTACTGCGAAGTAGTTCAGTTCTATGAATCTGCGAAGGGTTTGTGTAATCTAGACTAGATTGTGATTTGGCTGTGGCGATAGAGAAGGTGTGAAATACATGGAAGGTAGGCTATGCTTTTCTTGTAGGTGAGGTAAAATTTGGGATCCAAAGTCGATTTCGTAGTGGAAAGTGGAATGCATGTGCTGACAAACAAGACGAATGCACCAGTATCAAAGGCAACTCAGCTTTGTCCATCTCAAATTTGATAAAAGATATATATTTCCGTAAGTGGGTCTCTCTCTTTTATGCAAAACTATTGAATTGAATTTAGGTACTCAACAGCAAATCAAAATAAATTTAAGTTTAATATAAAACAAATCTTGACACGATCACTTTTCAAGCCTTGAAATCAAGAATAGCTATAGGGATATTAAATATGTCATTAAACTTTGATTAAATCTAAAATTTAATTAGCCTTATAATTAGAGATCGCCTTTTTTTCCTCCCATCAGCTAAAATCGAGGCCCTGAAAAGAGAATGGGGACTATGTGTTCAAAGGAATCGGGAACTGTGTACGATTTTCTTCCGGACTGAAAGACAAGGGAATAAAGTGTTTCTTTCTTTCCATTTATAATTTTCTTCTTCATAAAAGCACTAATGCTACTACTACTTGACGCTTGCTCCTCTTTGAATGCATATTGTTTTGCATGGGGATTAAAAACAGGCAACAAAACATTCCCTTCATTATCTCTTTCTTTCTCACATTATTTCATAAAGTAGTGGGAGCTTTTGGACCCTCTCTTTGATTTAAAAATGAGCCAACAAATCACCAAAGAAGTGAAGAACATAGGATGATAACGAACTCCCAGCATCCTAAGGCAATATTTTCATCATGATTTGGTTTATTCTTACGTGTCCCCCACACCACATAATTAAGGTTAAGACATCATGCCATGTCATCACATGTTGGGGCTTTTTGGTCATGGATGCCGAAATTAATGTGTTTTTGGTAATTTGCTGTAGTAATTAGTTCTCCTGAATGATTACAATTATGCTCCTGTTTCTTATGACTTCATAATTTTTTGTTAGAATACCTTCTGGTACAAGGGCATTTGATCATGGTGTAATGTTTGTAATACAAGAATGAGTTGTTGACTTAAATGGAATTTTCAATAGAATAAATTATTTAATTTCTTTTGAACTCAAAAAAGTTCGTCCCTTAAATCTGTAATATTTTTTTTTTTTTGAAAAAATTCTTGCGGGTTCTTCATATTTGACCTAATTTTTCATCTTGTCCTTAATTTTTTAATTTCAAAATTATTAATATAATAAAAACCTCTATAGTTGAATGTTTAATAAATGAATAATCTCCCTTAAATAATATAATTTTCTTATCCCAAATTAGACCAGTATATTAAATTAATAATCTAGCTAAATGCATAAGAAAATAAATTTTAAAAAATTCTTTAAGACCCAGTGAATATATAAATTAATAATTGATTAAATAAAAAATAAAATAAAAATTAATAACATTAATAAATTATTTATTTGATAAATTATTTTTTTAATTTATCTATTTCTAAAATTATGCATATAAAGTTAATTATATTTTTTTGAACTTAAACTAAACTTAATCTCATTCTTAATTTTTTATAATACATACACTATATTCATTATTTTTCTTTACATATTATAGTAAGGTGTAAATAATTTGAAGTCTAAGAGCCAAAATACTTATTAATTATAAAGAGTATATTATATGAGCAGGAAATATCTTAATTTTTTTTTTTTTTTTTATCTTTTAGGATCTTAAATTTTAGAGATACAACAGTTGTGTATATGGATTTATTAAATTTTTACTTAAAATATGAATAATTTTTAAGCTTTTAAGTACGTAAATACAATACCCATTAATTTTTATGTATCTATGCCAATTTTTTAGTTTTATGTGTATATATTAACTTTTCACTCTTTTTAACTTAATACATAATTATTTATTAATAAATTAATAAATTATTTATTTATTAATTAATAACTTTTCTAAAACAATAATTTTTATTAGTCCCAACAATATTATTTTATAGAGATTTAATTTTTTTAAAATAATTTTTAATATTAATAATTATTAATATATTTTTATTTTTTTGAAAATTAATTTTAAAATTTCAATATTTTAAAACTATATGAATTTATTAACAAAATAGTAAAACATTTTAATTTTTTACTTTTAAAAATTATTATTAATTTATAAATGTAAATATTTTTAAATTAATTGTGTAGTCAAGATTATATAATTCTTGTTTATAATTAACAAATATTGAATAATTAATATTTAGTATAATAATATATTAATCTTTTAATTCTAAAATTTTAGTATTTTAAAACTAATCATAAAACTAAAAACTAGACCATTTATATTTAATTTATAATAATAAAAAATTAAATAATTAATAATTTAAAATTTTAATGTAATTATATTTTTAATTTTTAAAATTAATGATAAAATAATTAATGTTTAAATATAATAAAAAATTTTCTAAATAATAATAAAATTAGTATTAATTATTAATATTTGTTATTATTAAAATTTTTTATTAAATCTAACTTTATACGTAAAAAATGTAAGTTACAAATAAAATTAATGTTTCCGTGTCTAACATGATGGTAAAATTATTGCATTATTTTCTTTATTTTTAGGATTCAAATTCTCTATCTCTCTATGTAAGTGTTTTTTAACCATTTATAAAATTATTAGTAGCAGTTATGTAAAATCAGTAAAAAAAGTCTTTCTTGTTAATTAGCAAAGCTTAACCGAAGAATTACACAAAATATTTTTAAAAAAACAGGGACGAGATGAAAAAATAAGTGAAACAAAAGATACTTGCAGAAAAATTTTCCATTCTTTCTTTAACATTTATTTCTTTACGTCTTTTGTTGAGAGCAAGTATGAAGAAGTAATGCAATAAATTTGACAGCTATCATGTACAAATATTTGTAAGATATAAAGTGACTCTTCAAACCGAAAAAAGAGATGAGAAACCTAGTAAAATGTGTCTAATACTGCTAAATTGCTAATGGCCATGGCCATTAATGCGTGCTGCACGAAATTTTGTTTACTTTTTCTTAAAAAAATAAAAATGGAAAAGTAATAATTTGGCCTTCAACTTGAACTGAAGTGACAAAATGACAGGTGGGGTTGGGGTATTTGATTTTTACTCTCTTTGTATGCATCAATGGATGCATCATGAACTGGCCTTGTGTTGACTAGAACAGAAATGTCCAAACGAAATCTATTACAAGATCACTAAAAGTTCAAAAAAGAAATTCCACATTCTTAGACTTTTTAATCCACTTTAATTATTAATGTCCAGAAGGCACCCCAATGGACATAAGCAACAAAAAACTGGTAATATGACATTTTACACGGAGACAATTATAATTCTCTCTTTAATTAAGCATTAAGTCTTGTATATTTTCTTAGAAATCATGATTATTTAATTGTCCAATCGGAAAAAAATTACATGTCTTTGGTCACTATAAGATATATATATAAGAAAGCTACATGAAATAAAGCAACCGCATAAATAATAACAATATACAAATCAGTTTTTATTGTCTCGTTATTAAATAAAAATATAATAAAAAGTAAATTAAACATGTGAATGAGTATTAATTGTTGGGAATAAAGTACTAAAGCAATATAAGAGCGAATGATACAATAAAATAAAAATTCAATTAAAACTTTGCCCTTTACTTAAATCTATTAGAGGTACGCAAACTCTAACACAATAATAATGTGTGATAGCAAGTATAATAGGTAAAAAAATATAAATCGATCAATATAAATTATCAATGAAGAGACATAAAAATTTTTATGTGAAAAATATCTTTCAATCAAAGGTAAAAATCACGTAAAAATTTTAGTGCCTCTTAATTGATAATTTATATTAATCGATTTATATTTTGTTGCTTATTATACTTGCTGTCATATATTATTATTGTTTTAGAGTTTATATGCTTCTAATAGATTTGAGTAACGAAAAAATTTTTGAATGAATTTTTATTTTACTGTGTTATTCGGTCTTACATTACTTTAGTACTTTATTCTTAACAAAGTGGTATCATAACTTATTGGTTCAATATTTATGATTTCTTTATTTAAATAACAGAGGCAAATATTAGCAAAATAATGTGTTTGAATGGTAGTAATTATCATAAACAAAATGGTAAAATAAAAGATCTTTTATTTGTAAAAAAGATATATTTGCCTATGTTTCCTACTCAAAAGTCTGAGTTTATGTCTGATGAGGGTTAAAAATTGAATATCAGTAAGTTTGTGATTACATTAGGCAAAGGGTAGAAGACAATGTTCTTATTCATATTATTAATGAGACATATTTCAGAACTTTATGAAATAAATTTGAGATACTTTATACTTTGGAGACTACTAACAACAAACTATTCTTATTTAAGCAATTAATGAATTTAAGATACAAAAAGGACAATCTTATTTTAGATTACTTGAATAATTTTTATAGTATTCTTGATTAGTTGTCTGAAATGAGTGTAAAATTTGATGACAAGATACAAGGTCTTTGGTTGTTTAATATTTTGCCTAATTCTTGAGAATTTTTTCATATTTCTTTAACCAATTCTGCTCCTAGTTGTATGGTGACTATAAAATATGTTAAGAATGGTGCTTTAAATAAAGAAGTAAGAAGAAAATCTCAGAGCTCATCTTCATCATCTTTATACTCAGATGTTCTATTTACTGAAGATAGAGAAAAAAGTAAATTTAAAAAACTAAAAGATAAAGATAAAAGTAAAAGTAAGTCAAAGTCTAGGTATAAAAGTATTATTTGTGATCACTATAGTAAAATAAGATATATTAAAAAGTTTTATTTTAGGTTAAAAAAAAGAGATAGGACAGTAAAAGAAAGGTGGTGACAATGAGATCCGTGTTGCTACTATCATTGATGATAATTGTTAGTGTTGTATACCCTAAAACTATTCGTGTTATCAATTTTGGGCATGTTATATTGAGTTAATGTAATATGTGTATTGTACACATATTTTATTAATAAAAAATTATTTTAATTCATATATATATTCTACTTCTTTTATTTAATCATACTAGTAATAGAATATATATGTAAATCATTCAAGATAATTAAATTATATAATTATTTTCTATAGACATAATATCAACTAGTCATTGATATTGTATAATAGACACACTGAATGTCTTCGGTGAATATTATGAGATGATATTAGTGCAAGTGATATGATAATCATATTATTAAAATATTAGTGTAGAATAATAGTTAGAGAACCATTATTTAAACGTGACTAAAATTTGATGATTTACACAAATGTATGATATCAATAATTCATTATTAAATTATATGGGTGTGTTAACTACTCTTTAGACCTTGAACATCATGGGTGTCAATCGATATAAATGCACATAATTAATATTGTGTATAAATGCAAGATTAATCATGTCTTGTATATAAAAGCCAATTTGGTCATATATTATTTATATCAAGAAGTAAATGGTTGTTAAAAAGAATCTATTAATTCAATATAGTAGATTTTAAATTACTATTGACTCGATCTAGATTTGAGTTTTTAGTCGGATATTAGTAAACGAGTAAAATCAAAGTCTTTGATCAAAGCATAAATGTCATACGAAGAATTTGTAGTGACAAGTTCAATTTGTATTGACTGATTATCTAAATAAAATTTAATTAAGAATTTTGACATTCATAAGTCCTAATTTAATTGGGATTAGACGAACAAAAGAAGATTATTCACACAAAATTTATAATTGAGAATAAAGGTTTGATGAAAATTTTATTTATTATAAGTTAAGAGTTATGACACATTGTTAGATATTAACTACAGTTATTGAGCATTTAAATGGTTTAAAATAAGTTCAATGAAATTGATTTTAGCTCACGATTAATATTATAGTGAACCTGAAAGGTCACAATATAAACTTGAGATTATTCTTGTTATGAGAGAGAAAATAATACCCATAAGAGAGCTAGTACTCTCAAAAATATTATTTGATCAAAAGTCATAAATAATTTATATATTAAATAATTTAATAAAAAGAGAGTTTGAGAAATTGACCTTATTGTAATTTAAAATAAATCACAGTATTTCATAAATATTTAGATATTTAAATAGGATTTAGGATTAATTTATAACTTTTAAAAGTTGAGAGGTCTAAATAATATTTTATAATTAGGGTCTGAATGATTTTTTTAAGTAAGAACTTGAATGATATTTTGTAGTTAGGAGGCCTCAATGATATTTTACATGAAATTTTAAAAGAAAGCAAAACATTTCTACTTTCTCAGGCTACTTCGTTCAATTTCTTAGCTTCCTCTTCTACTTTCTCTATTCTTTCTTTCATGGTGGTCAAACAACAGAAAATTAAAGGTGTTTAATTTTTTAGAGATATCACATTATTAGTGCTATACTTCATCAATAAATTACCAAAAATTAGTGATTATAAATTAAAATTATTTAATTGACATAAAATATACATACTCTGTTATATTTGTTGCTTTCGCTGTATTTTTATAATTTACATGTGATCACACGTACAACAGTAATCTTTTTATTACTTGTGATAAAAGGGTCATCAATTTGGTATGCCATAAGATGAGTTGGGTGATAGATACTAATACTTCTTATTATGTCACTTTAAGAAAAAAATTCTTCACTTCTTAAATATCTAGTAACTTTGGGATATTAAAGATGAAAAATAATGACAAGATAAATGTGATTGGTATGAGAACAAATTATTTAGAAACTAACAATGGTTCAAAGTTAGTTATTAATCATGTCAAGTATGCACTTAACATTTGCTTGAATTTGATCTTTATGAAAAATTTTGATGATGATGGTTATTATAATATCTTTAGCGATAGACAATGAAAATTTACTGAAGGTTCACTAGTTATTATTAAAGGTAACAAGTCTTCTAATTTGTATATATTATAAGGTTCTATTCTTAGTGGCTTAGTGAATATGGTAGAGAATGATACTTCATCAAAATTATAGCATAGAAGGCTAAGTTATATAAGTGAGAAGGGGATTAATTATTTGGCCAAGAAAAATATACTTTTTGAGATTAAAGAAGTTAAGTTGAATAAGTGTGTTTATTACTTAGCTGAAAAATAGATAAGATTTTCTTTTCAGAGTTATCTTTCTTCAAAAAAGTTAGATTTGCTGTAACTTGTACACTCTAATATTTGTGGTCCTTTAAAGGTAAGATCACATAGTAGTACACTTTATTTTATGATTTTTATTAATGATTATTTAAGAAAATTTTAGGTTTATGTTTTAAAGTTCAAAGATTAGATTCTTGAGAAATTCAGAGAATTTCAAGCTTTAGTTAAAAGACAGACAAACAAAAAATTAAAATGCATTTATGTTAACAATGGTAGCAAATATATTGAACCATTTGATAACTATTATAGACAATAAGATATTAGACATTAGAAGACTCCTCAGCTCAATGATCTAGTAAAAAAAATAAATAAAACTTTATTATAGAAAGTTAAATACTTACTTACAGAGGTAAAGTTGCTAAATTTATTTTGGGTAAAAATATTTTGAACAGTTGCTCATGTTATTAATTTGTCTCTTATTGTTATTTTGAATGGTGATATTTTTAACAAAATTTAAAAATATGATCATTTAAAAGTTTTTGAATGCAAAACATGTGTACATATTTTTAAAAATAAAAAGTTAAAGCTGAATATTAAGACCAAGTAGTGCATCTTTATTGGTTAAGATCAAGATAAGTTTAGCTTTAGGTTATATGATCCAGTTAAAAGGAAACTTGTCAGAAGCAATGATGTAGTACTCTTTAAAGACCAAACTATTGAAAATATTAAAAAGACTAAGAAAGATTTTAAAAGCAATAAAAGCTTGGTTGATATTAAGTCAATTTTTGTAAATGATTCATCTAACAAAGCTCCAAAATGACAATCAACTCCAAAATAATTACCAGAGTGAAAATTTCAGATGCTTTAGTTAACAATATTAAAATTGATCAACAATCAATATTTATAGAGGCAAAAACATCAAAGGTTTCAAAAATTACTCTTAGAAGATCTAATAGAGTGAGAAGACCTTCATCACGTTATCTTCCTAGTGAGTATGTACTTATTATGAATATGGGAGAACTTGAAAATTTTAAGAAAGTCATAAATAGTAAGCAAAAAAAAATTTGATTAAAAGTCATGAAAGAACAGATAAAATCTCTTCATGATAATTGATGGATAGATTACATAAAAATATAGAAGCTAGGGTTTTAAATATTTTAGAAAGCATAAAAATGAGATGAAACTAACCTCTCAAATGCTTGGTCTCCAAGAGAACAAATTAAATTCTCAAAATTCTGCTACGGCCAAAATTTTAGGGAGAGAGCAAACTTTATTTTTTGAAAAAATTTAAAATTCACAAAAAAATAGAAAAATAATTCATTATATAGGCACCTATATATTTACTTAATTGGCCTTGGTCTTTTAATTAAAGACTAATAGATCTAAAGCTTATGGAGCAAGCTTCCCAAGTCAAAATACAAAATATCGCAAAGACCCTAAAACTTTAAATTTATAAAATTTAGGTCCCTAATTCGATCAAACCAACTTTGACCAATCATTTTTCAATTTTATTTTATATCTAAATATAAATTAAATAATATAACTTATATTATTTTTCAATTTTATTTTATATCTAAATATAAATAAAATAATATAACTTATCATAAGTTATATTCAAGTCATTTTATCAAGCTTATAAGTTCGTTAAATCATTTAATACATAAACCATTTATACTTTTCAGTCAAATATCATCTCTCAGAGTGATAGCTCTCTTATAAATGATATTTACTCTCTTTTTAATAGTAAAAATAAGGATTTTATAGATTGTAATCTCTTAAATTTACTGTAATGTTAATCATAAGTTAAAATTGATCTCATTAATTTCGTTTTGAACTAAGTACTCAACTACCATTGTTAATATTTAACAATATATCATAGCCCCTAAACCATAATGATGAACATCTTCATTAAACATTTTATGCTTGATTATATGTTTTATAGGGATAAATTTTTTCCGTTCGTTTAATCTCAACTGAATTAAGGCTCACGAATGTCAAATCCTAAATACAATTTTCATTCGAGTTTCAATCAATACACTCTAATGTGTTACTATGAAACTCTTTCATATAAGATTATGTGATTTGATCAAAAACTTTAGTTTCAGACATTTACCAACACTCAATTAAGAACTTAAAATTTGATCGAGTCAATAGTATCTCGAAATTCTTTATATCAAGCTAACAGATTTTATCTTGATTATCTGTCACTCTTTTAATATTAATAACATATAAGCAAATTGGCTTATTGTATAAGATATGATTAATCTTATATTTATACACCATATGAACCATATGTATCTATACTGAATCACAACAATGACATCTCAGGTTTAAGGAATAATTCCATACTAGTAAAATTATATAATAAATTATTGACTTTATACTATTGTGTAATTTATCATAATCTTGATCATGTTCGAATAATAATTTTCTAATTGTTAGTCCATACTAATGTCTTAATATCATGATAATCATGCTACCCACATTATTATTATCTCATGATAATCACAAAAAATATCTAATGTACTTATTATGCAATATTGGTGCCTAATCGATATAACTCATGTAAGAAATAATTTAAATAACTAATGTGTAATTTTTATTAGTATAAATAAAAAAAGAAAGTAGTATACATGTAAGAAATTGAAATACTTTCTTTATTAATAATAATGTACAATATATCATTAATATAATAATGCCCCAAATCAATAACACAAATGATTTCAGGGCATATAACACCAATAATAATCACACTTTTAATTTAGTTAAGCCACCTAACAAAAAAAAAGAGCTTTGAAAAACTGGTGAATTTTGAGGATAAAGTATGAAGATGGTACCTGAATTTCATGGTACAAAGTTAGATTGGTTATCAAAGGTCTTAATCAGAAGAAAAGAGTTAATTTTAATGAAATTTTTTCTCTAGTTATAAAAATGTCATTTATTAGAGTTGTTTTAGGTTTAGCAGCTCGCCTTGACTTAAAGATTAAATAAAGAATATAAAAACTACTTTTCTTCATGGTAATTTAGATAAGGAGATTTATATGAAACAGTCAAAAAGTGTCAAAGTCAAAGAAAAAAATAATTATATTTGTAGATTAAAAAAGAGTTTGTATGATCTAAAACAGGCTTTGAGACAGTGGTACAAAATGTTTGAACTATTATAAGAAAATAAGGGTTCAAAAAAATTGCTTATGATCACTGTGTTTTTATGCAGAGATTCTCTGATAATGACTTTGTTATTTTATTGTTGTGTATTAATGACATATTTATTGTTGGTTGTAATGTTTTCAAGATTACAAAGTTAAAACAGGATTTGAACAAGTTTTTTGCTATGAAAGACTTACGACTAGCAAAATAAATTCTTGGCATAAAGATCATCCGTAATAAAAAGATCAAGAAGTTATGACTATCATAGGAAAAGTATATTAAAAAGATACTTTAGAGGTTTAACATAAACAAAACTAAAGTGGTAAGTACATCTCTTACTATCTATTTTAAATTGAGTAAAAATTAATATCCTTCTAGTTAAAAAAGAGAAAAAAAAATGAAGAGAGTCTCTTATACTTCAGCAGTTGGTAGTTTGCACAAGACTATCTATTGCTTATATTATTGATATTATTAGTTGATTTTTTTTTTAATTTAGGAAGAGAGCATTAGAATGCAGTGAAATAGATTTTGAGATATCTCCATGGCATTTTTAGTTTGTGCTTATATTTTGGAACATGAAAATCTATCCTTTCAACATTCACTGATTTAGACATAGTAAGAGATGTTAATATAAAAAATTTACTTTAGGCTATTTGATTACCTTTGTAAAGAGAGCTGTGTCTTGGCAATTCAAATTATAAAAATATATTGCTTTATCTATTACAAAAGTAGAGCTTATTACTATTGTTAAAGCTTTAAAAAAATTATCCTGGATAAAGAGATTTATAAGGGAGCTTAGTTTTTCTCAAGAAAGGTATGTATTACATTGTGATAATTAGAGTGCAGTACAATTTGAAAAGAATTTTACATTCTATAGTAGGTAAAAACATATTGATATTAGTACTATTGAATTAGAGATATTTTAGATTTTAAACTGCTTGAACTTTAGAGAATTCATACGGATGATAATAGTTTTGATATGTTGACCAAAACCTTTATCAATAGGAAAGTTTGATACTTATTGGTTGATCATTGAAATGATGGTCTCCTATATATAGTCAAGAGGGGGAAAATTATTGGGTAGATTTTTTTTTATATGGATAAAAAGTTATTAGAGTATATGTGTTTGTTTTCTCCTTGATTTTGGTTTCTTTGTCATTTTATTTAATTTTTTATTTCTTTTTGACATTATAATGTTATTAAAAGAGATGTAAAGAGTGAAAAAGAACAAGAAAGTGAAAATTTAGGAGAAAGAAACGTGAGACAGAAGTGAGTAAAAGAAGAGAGAAAAGTTTTTATTTTTCTTTTTATTATACCATTTTGATTAAATATCTCTTTTAGAGTAATTAATTATTGTATCAGGCTAAAATTTGATCTGAGAGTTCTTAAATTTTTTTTTGATATGAATAGTGGGGATAAGTTTATGTATTTTGTATCGTTAGTTTTGCATCTATAGTGCTTTAAAAGCTAAGCTAAAAAAGAATTTAATTACACCAACTTTTAATGCGAGACATTCATTCTATCATAATATTTGATATTTATTACTTCTAACTCAAAGCAACTATGCCTTCAATGTTATAACATTTTAATATCAAATGAATTGTAAATCTTAAAAAAAAAATTGTTCAATGTTAAATTCATGTAATTATACTGCATTTAAGTCAGTGGTCAAATATGTATATTAACTAAAAGACATGGATAAAATTAGTTGAAACCTTATATTAATGGCATAAATGGTCATTACTGAGTGACTTTCCTTGAAAAAGTAGTATCTTTCTTAAGAACCATCATGTATGCATAGTATTGGAGCATAGAATAGAGGTTGGCTCGCTAATATTAGTGTTGCGTGCTGTAAAACTATTCGTATTATCGATTTAGGGTATATTATATTAAATTACTGTTAGAATATATACCGTACATATTTATTAATAAAAAAAATTATTTCTTATTTATATGTGTAAGTTGTTTCTTTTATCTTATCATACTAATGATGAGTATGTATATGAATTATTCAAATAATATAATTATCTAAATTATTTTCTGCATACATAATATTAATTAGATATCAAAATCAACAGTAAATATACTAAATATCTTCGATGAATATTATAAGATGATATTAGTATGAGTAACATAATAATTATATTATTAGGATATTGTATGGATTAATAATTATAGAACTAATTTTTAAACATGATCATAGTGATGATAAATCACATTAAAGTATATTGTCACTGATTCATTGTAAGATTATATTAGTGTATTAACTACTTCTTAGACCTGAGATGTCATAGTCATTATTCGGTATAGATGCATGTAATTTATGTGCTATATAAATAAGAGACTAATCATATTTTATATATAAAAGTTAGTTTAATAATGTGTTATTTACATTAAAATACAAATGGCCATCGAAAAGAATAAGTTAACTTAATATATATGATTTAAGATTTTGTTGATTCGGTCTAGATTCGAGTTTCTAATAGGATATTAGTAAATGATTAAAAATAAAATCTTTAGCTAAAGCATAAAAGTTATACAAAGAGTTTGTAGTAACAAGTTCAGCACGTATTAACTAATTATTTGTATATAACTAAACTTAGAATTTTAATATTCTTGAATCATAATTTAGTTGGGATTAGACAAATAGAAGGAGATTATTTATATAAAATATATAATTAGACATAAAAGATTCAATGAAGAGTTTTTTCATTGTAGTTTAGGGACTATGGTATATTACTAAATATTAACTATAGTTGTTGATCATCCGAATAGTTCAGAATAAATTCGATAAGATTAATTTTGGCTTATAACTGACTCTACTGTAAACCCAAGAAATTGCAACTAATAACTTATATTTTTCTTTGCTATAAGAGAGATTCAATATTATTTATAAAAGAGTTAGTACTCTTGAAGATAATATTTGACCAAAAAGTGTAAACAGTTTATACGTTAAATTATTTATTGAATCTAAGAGCTTTATAAATTAACTCAAATATAATTTAAAATAAGTTATAATATTTTATTAATATTTAGATATAAAAGTAGAATTAAATAAGCTTGGTCAAAGGTGGTTTGACTAGCTTATGAACCAATTTGCTTAAAATTTTAAAATTGAAGCATTGATAATTAAGCTTGTTACTATTCAAAAGCCTTTTAGAGAAGCTTTAAGATGTGATTATCTTTGACAAAATGGTCAAAGATAATTTAATAAAATTGGAAAACATTATAAATATGGATCAATTTTCTTTTGTTAAGGAATTAAGCCAAAAATTAAAAATTAATTAAAAAGCTCTTTCTCTTTCCACTTTCTAAATTTGGCCAAGCAAGAAAGAGCATTAAGTGGTTTGTTTTCTTAGAGATTTGTTGTTTTATAAGTTAATCTTCATCATTTCATTGCTAAAGGTTAGTGATTTATGCTTTGATTTGATCAATTTTGTGAAAATAAACTCAAAATGCATGTTTATTGGCATAAACCCTAACTTGTTTGATTTCACATACTCAGCACTTTCAAATGGTATCAGAGCATAATATGATGTTGATTGTATGCTTAACTAATGGTTGAAATTTTATCGATTTTGATTTGGGTTTAAATATGAAAATTAGAGTTTATGGAACAAAAGTTGTTCTTGGAGAATTTTCATGGGAAGATGATGAATAGTTCATCATCATGATATGAGAATGAGATTAGGAAAGTTATATGATGTGATAATACCATGGGAACATAATTTCATATGATGAAATGAGGATAGAACATGATTAATACATGGATGTATTCGGCCATATTGATGGTTGATGGTTAATTGTTGTTGTCGTGCATTTTTATGTCTTAACATCATGATTTAATATTGTTTCATGAGATGAAATAATGTTACTTATGTTATATAACCCTAATTAAATTTGGCCATAAAAGGATCATAAACTAAATGTTGTGTTTCAATTGATTAATGTATGATTAAATGTTAACTTTGTGTTATGATCATCAATACAAAACAATTATATGATAATTGTGATAATTTGATCATAGATGAATCCTTATATATTTGACTATAGTGATTAAAGAATGTAAATATTGTGTTTTTTTATTTATGCACGGTTAATGGATAGTTATATGTATTAAATATGACTGAATACAATTAATTATTAACTGTGGTGATTTGATCATAAATGGATGTGTACCCATAATGGAAAATATGGTAATTAAGTGTTGATTATCATATATTGCTAGTAATATATTATTAATTCATTTGATGAATTTAATTTAGGCTAATAAATATATATGGTTCCATAATTAATTTGATCAGTTAACTAATTAATTGATATATGTATATGTATTATGTGTTAATATATATGTGTGTGTGATAAATAATACATGTATACATTTATTTAATTGTGGATTATATATATAAGGCATATGATGTTATATATATATATGATACATGATTAAGATTTAATTATGGAATCAAATTGCCATTAGTTTATGCATTAATGATTAATGCATTTTGGTAATTTTTCATTGATTAAAAATTGATAAACTTTTGACTCTGGTTCATAATAATAGTCATTATGTTTAACATGTGTAATATGCCATGTTTTGTCATTTGTTTGAATTCTATTGGCCTATGGTTAATGTGATTAACTTTAGGTTATTTTATAATTGTTTTATGATATTTATTTTGATAAATATTGCCAAATTTTAAAATTAATATTTTAGAAAATATTAGAGATGGCATTAGGGTTAAAAATACACTTGATAACCTAAATTATATTATTTAATTTATTAAACAAATTAAACAATTATTATAATCAACAGGATCACTCGTATGACGAGTAACCCAAGTCAAACAAAGCATTCAACTTGACTATTGGCTAAAAAACTCAAACAAACGAGTGATTCGATAAATTGTTTAACGATTTGTTGAAATCAATTCAAAAATATCAATTCTCAACCATTAGGATGTTTATTCAAGAGTCGAATAATTTAACTAATTAAATAATAAAATTTATAATTTGACAAATGATTTCAAAAGAACACATGAAAAGTGTTACTGTTCATGTAGTTTACTTTTATATAAACAATATTACTATTTATATAAATAGTAAAAGAGCTCATATTAGTAATTTGCCTGCTCGAAAGACTAGTAGTACAAATTAATCAAATATATACTACTTGTATGATAATGATGATGATGATGATGGTGATGATGATACTAATAATAATAGATATTGAGGTTATATTCTAATATAACACCTATTATGAGTATGTATGCGTGCATGTATAAGAGAAGTAATTGTTTATGAGATGAATGATTGCAGATGTGAGTACTTAGCCCTAAAAGTAGTTTTATAAAAATTGCCTAACATGAGAAAATTTTCACATAAAATATGAATAATATAAGTACTTGATTAAAACTCCTTAAAATTATCATATACTTGTCTCCTATTGTAGGATAACTAATAATTTTTTTATATAAATTTTCTACTCCAATATTTTTATTATGTGAGAGGTATGAAATTTCTTTAATTAAATTGAGTTATTTGGTTCTCGATAATATTCGACTCTCGACCAAGAATTTTATTATATGAGGTTAGGTTAAGAATATTATTTGAAAAGAAACAGTAATTTGAATATGACTAGTATAAAATATCAAAAATTCTATTATATAAAGTATCTAAAACTAGAATAAAAGAATAAATCAAGTCATGTATATGATGCAGAAAAAAAAATTCTTTACTCATTATTTTTAATTAATCAAGATTTCTATTATATAATGTTAATTAATTTTAAATGAGAATTTAATTCTCATTTAATTTTTTAAAATTTGACAAAATATTTAAATATTATTTTAGGAGTGTAAAATTTAAATTAGATAGTGAGAGCTAATGTAATTAATATATTATTTTAATAATATTTTTAATAATTAAATTTATTTTAAAGTAACTCAATACATTAATGTTTTTTTTTTTTTGTATTTTTTAGTAGTTTCTCTGTGATCATCAAAATGACATCTACAAATATATTTTAAAAGATTTTAGATAACAACATGCTGACCTAACTAAATCTTAAGGATTAGTTACGGAAGTCAAGAATTGTTTTTAAATTCAAAAATTTAGGTTATGTTTTAGAGATAGAAATGGCAATGTCTTTAAAGGTAATTGCTCTATTAGAAAGCAGAAAAGCCTTTAACAAATGGCACGTTGACAATCATAGAGTGAAACTTTACATATTAGTTTTTATGAATCAAAAGTTACAGGCTAGACATGAGAGCATGCAATCTTTATATGAAATATTAAAGTCCTTATAAGAGTTATTTCAAAAAAATTCTTATGTCATTGAGTATGAGCTAAGTAGTACTCTTTTTAGTGTGAAGCTCAAGGAAGGAGTCCCACTTGATGATCATGTCATTAAAATGATTAATATCCTCAAATAGTTAGACGTGTGAGATATTCGTATGCTATATTATCTAAAGGTAGATTTAATTCTCTAATCACTCTCACCTAATTTTAAAGATTTTATTACAAATTATAACATGAATGAAATTGTATGTACTTTATCCAAGTTGCTTAATAAGATTTAAGAGTATTATAAACAAAATAATAAAGGTAAAGGGTATCAGGATGTCTATATGGCCATTATCAGTAATACTGGTAAACAACTATAACACTTATCTCAAGGTCTAAAAGTTAGACCTATAAAAAAGAAAGCTAGAAAGTTTTTGCCTCTCAAATAGTCTAAGACTAAGACAAAATTATTCAAAGAAAAGTGTTTTCATTGTAGGATTTATATACACTGAAAAAAGAATTGTCCTTAATGCCTCAATAACCTTAAGAAGGCTAAGGCAAATGTGTATAGTAGTTGGATGATCAAATATTAAGTAAGTGTTAATTCTGATATTTATTCATAGGTTATTAATGTAGTTGCTATATATTATTTCTGCGTGTCTATGCAGGTACTGTAGAATAGTTTGTATTATCAGATAATGGGATCGTCTTGAGAATGAACAATAGAGCAATTGTTGCTACAACAGTCATTAGATCAAGCAGGATAGAGCTGTCATTCAAATATATTTTAAAATTGAATAATGTATTATATTTTATTTCCATTATACAAAACATAATATCTATATTTGTACTTATAATATTAAATATTTTATACAGTTTAATAAAGTATATATATTTATTATATTTTAAAAATATATGTATTGATAAAATAATTAATATAAATAGTTTGTATAACTTTTAATTGAATAATAGTTATTTAATTTCTTTTATTACTAATAAAAAAATTAGAATTAAAATAAATTTTAAATATCTGTGACATCATAGTTTAGATATATCGAAGAAAGGCGACTTTTTCAACTCAAAGTTAGTAGATTATTGATCTCATTAAAATCAAAACCTACTCAAACTTATAAGTCATGTCTTCTAGATAAAATGACTAAATTTTTCTCTAAGAATAAAGGTGAAAGATCAAAAGAACAATTGAATTGCATACATATAGATGTATATAAACTATTTAGTACATTAGCAAGAGATGATTTTAAGTACTTCATTACTTTTATCAATGATATGTTACAGTATGGGTATGTGTATTTAATGAAATACAAATCTAAATGCTTTAAAAAGTTTAAAAACTTCAAAAATAATGTGAAAAATTAAATAAAAAAGAGTATTAAAGTTTTGGAATTAGATTATATCAAAAAGAAGAAATTGTATCCTATTAGATATGGTTCGATCAATAGTTAATTCTACAGACTTACCATTATATTTATGACGATATATTCTGCAGACCATTGCACACATCTTCAATAAAGTTTTTTTTAAGTCGGTCCAAAAGATCTCATATAAGATATGAAGTGGTAAGAAACTCAGTCTTAATTATATGAGAGTTTGAGATTATCTTGCATATGTCAAGTTGATTAAATCTAATAAACTTAATTCTAAATCAGAGATAAATTAATTCATTATATATTTTAAAGATAGTTTAAAGTACCAATTCTACTTTTTATCCAATTAGAGAATTTTAATCAGTAGGAATGTACACTTTTAGAGAAAGAATTTTTTTTAAAAAAAGTATAGGTAGAGAGATCGAGTTGAAAAAAGAGTTTTTTGTGCCTTGATCCAACCAAGCTAATACTAGAACGTTTAGTCAAAAATCTCTGTCCCAATTAGTTTAATTTTAACTTAAAAATCCATAAAGGTTCCTAGACTCATAGAGAGATAAATTTTTTAATGAGCAAAATTTTGAATCTTAATTAGTAAAGGCAATAGATCATAAAGATGATTTGAAAATATATAAAGAGGCAATTTTAGATAAGAACTCAAAAAAATAACTAAAGGTAATAAAGTTCAAAATAGATTCTATGATATAAACTAAGTCTAAACACTTCTTGATCCTTTAAAGAAAATAGTTCTTATAGAAAATAAATGAATCTTTAAGAGAAAGATTAGTAAAGATGGATAAGTAAAGACCTATAAAGTATAGCTTGCTGTAAAATGTTATACTCAAAAATAAAGATTAGATTATAAAGAAACATTTTCACTCGTAGCTATGATAAAGTTTGTTAGAATAAAATTAGCCATTGTAATATACTACGATTATAAGATTTGGCAAATAGATATTAAAACAGCATTTTTTAATGTTACATTAAGAAAATTTTATTTAGAAAATAACTTATAAGTTTTATATCATTTATCGAACCTCATAAAGTATGCAAATTGTATTAATTTATATATGAATTGAAGTAAGCCTTAAGAAGTTATAATATCCAGTTTAATAAAATAGTTAAATTATTTAGCTTTATTTAGAATCTGGATGAACCTTGTGCATACAAATAAATTAAAGATCATGCTATTATATTTCTAATACTATATATGAATGACATATTATTGATATGTAATTATATGTATATGATGGTAAAACTCAAAATTTGTTTATCTAAAATCTTTTTTATAAAAGATTTGGGTAATACATCTTATATTCTCAGAATTTGAATATATAAAGATAAATCAAAGAGAATAATAGGATTATTCAAAAAATTATACATAGAAAAGATACTAAAAAAATTCGATATAAAAAACTCTAAAAAAGGTAATTTACCCTTTAATCAATAATTTCATCTTTTAAAAAATATAGATCCAAAGACCAATAACAAATGCATAATGTCTCATATGCATTAGCTATTGGTAATTTAATATATGCTATACTGTATATAAGACTTAATATAGCTTATACAGTAAGTATTACTATTAGATTTCAAGCAAATCTTGATAAAAAATACTGGTTAACAGTAAAAATAATCCTTGAGTATTTAAGAAGAATTAAGAATTTATTTTTGAGTTATACATCTAAAAAGTTGAGTATTCTTGAGTACTTAGATTCTAATTTTTAATCAAATGTAGATAATCACAAATCTATATTTGGTTTTATCTTTTTGTATAATAGAGGTGCTGTCAGTTAGAAGAGATCCAAATACATGACAACAGCTGACTCTACTATAAAAGCTAAATATATTATTACTTTAGAAGAAGTTTGAATGTAAAAGTTTGTCTCTAAATTAGGTATCGTTCCTAACATAGCTTGTTCAATAAGTGTGTTATGTGATAACACAAATGTTATTATACAAGCCAATGAACTAAGGGCACACTAGAAATCTAAATATATTCAGTGAAAATATTACATTTTTAGAAAGCTTATTAATGCTGGAGAGATTTTAATCAGGAAAACATCTTCAATAAATAATGTTATTAACCCTCTTATGAAGGTGATAATAATGAAGTAGTTAGACTAACATCTTAGGAAGATGGATACTGGATATAATAGTAAATAATTTTAGTGCAAGTGGGAGTTTATTAATATTGTATACTCTAAAAATATTCGTGCTACCAATTTTGGGCACATTGTATTGAATTACTATAGCAATATAAATTGCACATATTTATTAATAAAGAAAGTTATTTTATGTTCATATATGTATGCTACTTCGTTTTTTTAATTATAATAATGATTGAGTATACATATGAATCACCTAAATAATTTAATTATTTGAATTATTTTCAGTAAAAATAATATCAACCAAGCATTAATATCATATAATAGGCACGCTACATGTTTTCAATGAATATCATAAGACGATATTAGTATGGGTGACATGATAGTCATGTCATTAAGATGTTAGTGTAGATTAATAGTTAGAGAACTATTTTTCGAATGCGACTGAAGATATGACTATATTATCAATAATTTATTATATAATTATACTAGTATATTAGGTACTCTTTAGACCTAAGACATTATAGTCATTGATTAGTACAGATATATATAGTTTATATGGTGTATAAATATAAGACTAATCACATCTTGTATAAACAAGCTAGTTTGGTAATATGTTGTTTATACTAAAATGTGAATGATTATTATAAGAGATCTGTTAACTCGCTATAAAGGAATTTTAAGGTTCCATTGGCTTGGCTTAAATTTGAGTTCTCAAGAAAACATCAGTAAATGACTAAAATATTAATACTTTTGGCCAAAAACTGATAAAGGTCATACAAAGAGTTTATAATAATAAGTTCAGCACGTATTAACTGATAGTTTGCATATGACTGAGTTCAGAATTTTTGACATTTGTGAGTCTCGACTTAATTAGGATTAGATAAATAAAAGGAGATTATTTATATGAAATATATAATTAGACATAAAAAGTTCAATGAAGACTTCTTCATTATAGTTTAGAGATTATGATATATTATTAGATATTAACCATAGTCGTTAAGTACTCAAATAGGTCAGATTAAACTCAATAAGATCGATTTTGACTCATAGTTAATACCACTATAAATCTAAAAGGTCACAACTAATATCTTATATTTATTTTTACTATAAAAAAGATTAAATATTATTTATAAGAGAGATAACACTCTCAAAAATAATATTAGGCCAAAAAATAGACGATTTACACATTAAATTGTTTAACGAACCTAAGAGCTTGATATAATGATCCAATTATAATTTAAAATAAATTACAATATTTCATTAATGTTTAAGGATGAAAATAGAATTAGAATAACTAAGGTCAAAATAAGTTTGTCTAGGTTTAAGATCATTTTATCAATAAAGTGTTCAATGAGAGTAAAATAATTATTTTGCTTACTATTAGTATAGAACTTGTTAGATAAGCTTTGAAACTCATTTGTCTTTGATAAAAAAGGTTAAAGACATTAAATAAATAGAGCAATAATATATATAACAAAAAAGGTTAAAGACAATAATAAACTCATTTTCTTTAATTTAATTAATTAATCAATTTTTACAAAAAATAAACAAAAGAATCAAGCTCTTTACCTCTTTCTCAAATTCAACCAAGGCAAAGAACACTCACTTTAGTTTGATTCTTAGAGGCCTTGTGTTTCCAAGGCTAAATAAGTCTTTTAGAAGATAAAGATTTGCTTAAATTAGGATTAATTTGACTAATTTTTGATAAAAGTCCCAATATGCTTCTTAATGCATTATTAACCCTAATTCATGTGGTTTTTTTACCTAATCATCCAATAACAATACCAATGAAAGTAAACTTCAGTTCGACTTTTCTAATCTTAAATATTATTTGAAAAGACATTCATAAAATTGAACTTTAGTTAATATATTTATAGTTATTGTACAGCTAATGCAAGAAATCTTTATGTAATAATGCAATAGTGACGCTACCCAGACTAGACCAAACTCACTGTCGACATTTTTTGCCACGAATTATCTAACATTGGGCTTAAAAAAGGACTTAAAGTAGGCTTTATGACTTTGGCAGCATAAAACAATGATTTGACTCCTTTGACACCTTAAACTTCTGAGGACGATAATATGGATATTCAGACTGCTGCCTTCAAGTAAGCTATATAACTTAGGGCATCTCACAAAAAAGAAAAAAAAAACACAGGTCATGCTTGTACCATACTGTTAAAAATAAACTCCCGATCTTAAACTCAAGAAGTAGGCATATGAAAATTTTTAACTTGTGCATGACCAAATTTGCCCTTAGAAAGGTACTAGAAGTAAAGTGATCTAGCAGACCATCAAAATCTTGCTACCAGTGTCATTATTTTAAAACGTCCAAGTTATTATTCTAATATAATCAAAAGCAAAAGTTATAAGTTATCGACTTTAACAATGAATACATTTAATTATTCAAAAAGGCGAATAACTTTCCTATTAATCGAATACTAGTTCGTGAGAATGCCTCGATATTCATTTGGTTTATCATTTTAGTCGTTATTACTATAGTGAAACAATTATCTTTTATTATTATTTCTAACTTGTATCATCTTATTATTATTTCGTTTTGCCAAATTAGCTGCTGATCCTTGATTTGGTTACTAATAATTGTCAAGTGTACATAGATAGAAGCTAGAAGGAATGTCGAAGTAAAGTATCTTATTCATTAAAGATGAGTTTATAATTTACAGATGTTATGACCTATAAATATAAGGAAAAAATAGAAAACAAAAGATAAAAAGATAAATTAATCATCTAAGGTCATCGTCTCTTTTAGTCACCAACTCAACGCTCTTTTGTGCCCTTGTATCTTTGCGATCTAGTGACTTGACCACTATAATCTCTCTAAGAGTTTCGAGATAAGAGGAGTTCAAAAGGAAGGGTTGTGTCAACTTGGGCCTCAAGACAACCAAAAGGGGAGCGAACGCCATCATCGACATGGAAAGATCTCTAAAGCCACTTAACTACTGGGGTAAGGTGGCCAGAGCTTCTAACTCTACGGTAGAGGTTTTAGCATTCAAGATGTCACCTCTTACCTCAAGAATCATCCTCTTAGTTGACCTATCCATGCCTAATTCTATGGAAAGCTAGTTGAAATTTATCTCTGAAAGATGTTCTTCTACCAAGGTATTAACATTTCTGAGCCCAAAGAGCACACCCTCCTTATACTTATCTTAGACTCAGTCATCAATCGTATGAAAATTTTCCTTCAGTCTACAACCCTTGGCCTTGGCCCTCGATAATTCTTGCCTATTTGTTGATACAACGACCTCTAGCTTTCTCACTTTTTTACAAATTTCCTGAATTATGTTATCCAAACTGGTTAGGAGATCCACAAAGATTTTGCTCGTTTTCTTTTGTATAGCTAAGTCATTCTTAAGGCATAAAATTTCTTACTCAAAACTTCTGCACTGCCACTTACTTTTCCCTTATTCTAGCCTTGTAAATCCCTCTCTTTCCTTTTATTTAAAGATAATATCTTCTTCTTTAATTTTTTTACCTCCTGATCTTAGGCAATGGCACCTTAGATGTTGGCCTTTATCTGCTCCTATTACTACAACAGCATGTGCTCAATTTGAAAAATTCTATATTAGAAACTTAGATCGGATGATTTACAATAAGAGTGTAGGAAAGAAGAGATACTTACCAAAATTAAAGAGTTATGGATAGAGTTTATGTCCTCTCAGGGGTCAGCTAGCCCACCTCCCTATCAACAGTCCCATTAGTTAGTGACAGAATAGAGTTCATAAGTTTATAGAAGCTGGCTATCAACTATCATTTGTCCTTTCTGATGTTAAAAAACCCCACATCTGAAATGAAAATATTGAAGAGGATGAAGTGTTATGGGGTAGGCTACAAGAGAGCCCTGGAACCAAACATCCCAATTTGAGCAGATACTGTGATCTCAGTTAACCTAGACCTTACATTGCTCATAAAAATTTTGCGTTACGCAACAATTAGTCCTGACTTTTACTTTTGGTGCAAGAACTCTTTATCAATAAAACCTTAAATGAGATATCACCGCTGTCTGCTAAATGGCCTTAAGGTAGGGCTGAATCTTTTTTTAGCTCTTAAAGGACCTAGCAGTCTTTATCTAGTACAAAGAAGGCAACAGTAATGGCAGATCATATCTATGAACTCTTTTCCCATTCACTTCGACAGTTGTCCTCTCAAAAAAGGACACGCATTACTCTCAACTAGTTATGCCTATAGTAGAAGATAGACTAAGTTAGCTTTGTTGCAATGAATAAAAGAAATATGGACACACAAGCTACTTTTTATCCCTTGCCTTCATCCTATTTAAAATGAAGCGAGAAACATTAGATGACATTAGACCTAACTCAACTAATAAAGACTCAAAGAGAATGTCCTTCTAGTCATAGGCTATGTCTTTTAAGGCTGTCGTTCTCTCACGTAACTCCCCACCAAGTATAGGTCTATACATTAGTGTCTAAGCTAATTTGAATGCACTAGAAATATCACCTCTACAGCTAAGTCTTACTCCCCATAGATAAAAAATCACTTATTTTTTTAATTTTTATTACTAGAAGGATTATCCTTTACTAGATTGGGAGTATCGGGCCTGATTTACAAGTAATATCACTAGGGACTCGGCCTTGAATGCTTCTTTAGAGTATATAAATAGGCTACCTCAGGAATTCTGAATGACTCTCTAAAGTATTTCTACCACAGTACTTAAAGACTAGTTAGAATTCGTTGGATACTAATAGCAAGCTAGTTCGACAAGATCTAGAAATATGTAAGCAACACTATAGAAAAAGATAAAATAGTAACTTTACATTGATCAGGAAAATTTTCTCAATGAAAGATGTCCTTTCTAGAAGGGATCAACTCGAAATCTCGTCGACCAAAGAGGCCTTTATAGACACCAACCTATCTACTGCAAAGGCATCCTAATAAATCATTGTCTTGGGTATTTACACTTAAGAAAAAGTTGTCCGTCTCGTATTCCATGCTAATTCTCGATGCAAGCGCTAAATTTATTAAAGACCCATCATCACTCAACTCGGAGGAGAAAAATTGGGTCCATATGTCAATAATAACAATATCTAGAGGCATGTGGCCATCAGATACTATCTTTATACTTTTACTATAGTTACTAGAACTTATTTTCTATAGACATTTAGTATTGAGTTAGTTTGTCAATACAGGAGATATCACAATGGACAACTGAACCCCTAAGAAAAACGATATTGTAGTCTCAAAAATGCCATGTGCAACCCTAAAATGCTTCAACCTATCCTTAATCAACCCTTATTTCCTGTATGGTAAGCTGATTCTTTGCCACAAGTTTCACCAAATTCAATTTATTCTAAATAGGTTAACCTTACTTAAACAGAAGACTTACACTTAATGCCTACCTATTATAGTCACCAAAAACAACAAATAAAATAAAAAAAATAAAGAAGAAGAAAATAAACTCAATAAATATCATGCTAGGTAGGATGAAAAATGAAGTCACTAAGAGTTTGTGCAAATGCGTTATGGGCTTCGGATTTTTTTGAATTAATATTATTGTTGAATTTGAGACAAAAATAAAATACAAGTGAAAAAATTGGATGGGCATTTATAGTTGTTTTAGGAATAGCAAAATAGCATAATACATCCCTTAAAATTGCAATCCAACTAATTAAATTACATCACGTTAACAAAAAATAATGAGATGCCTGAAACTAATGCATAAGCATAAATAAAATCACTCTTAGCGTTATACATGGCAATGTTACGAAAATTGAAAAGACGCCAATGAACAGTTGTGTCTTTTTAAAAATGAGAGCCTTTAAAATGATATGATTAGAGTAAATGCATCCACCAACATTTGAAACTTCTAAGAAAATTTCAAACTATCTTAGGGCATGAAGCTCCCATCTCAAGCAAAATGATAAAAGAAGAAAAACAAATAAATTTTTACTATTTTTTTTGTAATAATAGAAACTTAGGAGATTTATATTGAGGAATTTTTGTAGGATCGTCTTTCGACCTTAGTATATGAACAGGCAGAAAGACATTCTCTCCATGACGACCCCCCAACCACTGACAACAAGTTATCCTGATATCAAATTCGAACTACCTAAGGTGAATAACCTGACTGCCTCTTTTTTTCATCCTAGTCTTGCAAGCCTCGCATCAACCTTGGATCAGAGTTAGACAAAAATAAGAAAGCTAATGAGCCAAATAATACTTGCATTCTAATATCTATAAAACTGCCAATCACATTAAGGCATTATCCGTTATACAACTCATGTAACAGACAATTATTACACCACTCTATACTGCCAAGTTATAATTATAAGATAACTTATTTTTATTGGGACATGCTATCCGCTGTCAAATTAAACTCCTATTCTCCAATAATCACGCGCATTAAAATCACTATAAATATAATATTTTCAATAATAAAAGAGAGAGAGAGAAATTAACTAATTTTTGACTTGTCTACTCATGCCAATATTCATTACTAAAACACACGTATACTTTTATGCACGTTTTATTACTTTTGTTTATTTCTTAAATCTTATATTTTATTTAAACGTTAGAGTGTAATCGTTAAAAAATCAATTTTATTCTTAAATTTCTTATATTTATTTTAAGATATTATATCGCTCTATTATGTCATAACATTCATTTAAGATAAGACTAAAATACTATAATAAATTACTAAAAAGTAAATTACGAATAAATAATACCATAAATTTTCTTTCCTAAAAATATTTAAGCATCAAGGACATGCACGTCAACAAGGTCCCAAATAAAAAGTAAAACATAAACGTTGTTAGCAGGGACGCTCATTCCCTCCCTCTCCCGATAATAGTGAGTGCAATAAAAAGCAGAAGAATTTGTTTCCTTTTTCCCTTTGTACTCCGCCAAAATACTTCTTCATACTTCTATGAACCTTAGAACCATTTTTTATAGTTTGTCTGAATTAATCGTCACAGAATTCATGCAAGTGACCTCTATTAATTTTAAGGGTGCCTCTAATCTAGTTCTTGTGCACACAGGATTGCTCTTTTCTAGAAACATTAATCATATTCGTGACATATAAAGAGCAGAAATTTAAAAACAGAAAAGAAAAATCAATGAAATTCCCATTTGTACATTTACAACATTCTCCCTTCAATTTCCATCAGCAAATGACAATCTCACAACCCTCTCAGATTCACAAACACATTAAAAAATAAATAAATAAAACTCCACTTTCCAGGAGCGAAGTTAGTGGCATATGCCCAAGCATTGTTGTTAACAGGGTCAGCAAGATGATCAGACAAGTTCTGCAATGGACCTTTTCCTGTAACAATTATTTGAACAAAGAATCCAAACTTCAAGAACATTGCCAATCTTCCGTTCTTGATTTCCTTCACCATAAGCTCAGCAAAAGCTTCAGGATCATCTGCCAAACCAAGGGGTGGGTCAAAGCTTCCACCAGGATAAATTGGGTCTGTAACTTCACCCAATGGCCCTCCAGCAATACTGTAACCCTCAGCAGCTCCCATCAAGATAACCTGTGATGCCCAGATGGCTAGAATACTTTGTGCATGAATTAAACTAGGGGTTTCCCAAATAATCAAGCCCTCCTTCGCTGAAAATCTGTGAACCAGCTTTAAACCAAACTGCTTCACCAAACTTGACACCATTGCCGGCTAGGAGCTCAGGGAAAACACAACCCAGGGCTCCAAGCATTGCCCACTTTTAGTGGACAGCTTCTAGCTCACAGTTCTTGGTAAAGGTTTCTGGGTCTGATGAGAGGCCAGCAGTGTCCCAGCCATAATCTTCTGGGAATTCTCCTGTCAAGTAAGATGGGGCTTGGCCGGAGAATGGACTCAAGTACTTGACTCGGTCGGGGCAGTACCAGGGGCTGCCGTATGAAACTGGCTTGGGTTTGGCAACGTTTTTCTCATGCTGACGAGTCCCTCGCCGTAGATTTCCAGCCAGAGAAGGAGATGAGAGGGCCATTGTTGGAGCAGCCATGGAGCAAAATAAAGATGAAGAAGAGTGGTTTCTTTTTCGAGGAATGTCAATGAATTGTTCTGTTGCTGGTGAGAAAACAAACGAGTTTGGTTGCTATTGATGGTGCTAGTCCCTAAAGATATCTGTTTTTTCATTGGCGAAAGTTGAGTGCAAAGCCTTTTATCTGAATATCGTAATATTAATATTTGCCTGTTTCTGTTGTACTTCGTACCAATCGATAGTCTGCGTATCTTCATATAATTGGAGCCGTTTCAGCTTTGGACACTTCCCAACCAATAAGAGTGGTCCACGTGCTGTGTTGAATGACAACATCAATACCCTATGAGGATTGAAAGACGGGGAAGACCTAGAAGGGAGAATGATTTTGATCAAATTTGACAACATCAATATCCTATGCTGTTTGGTAAAATTTGATCAAATTATGAATTTAAGATCCAGATAAAACTTTTTACAGACAAATAAAAATCTATGGAAATTATGCTAAACAGCGCCAATAATAGTTGATTATCTGAAAATGCTCGAACAGATGAATTCTTGATTACTGCTTAATCCAATGAAGATATTAAATAATAACTGTTATTTTGTTGTGTAATCTATCGGATTTTTCTGAGAATTGATGGGTTATTATGTTGAGAATAACCCTTTGGAATCAAGATTGAATAAATTGAAATAAAATTTCTTCTACATCTTCCTCTTAATGTTTAATTAGCGAACAGGTTGCATGAATTCCTCAACTGGTAAAATGTAAATGTGTGCCAATAGAAGCCAGTTAGACTGTGTGACTATACGCAGCATCCACATTTTCCTCCATTGCGTCCATGTGAATTCAGAATAAGCTAGGTTCCAGTTAACACCACCACTATGGACAATTCCACATTAACATCGAAGTTAAAATTCTATAGAAAATCAAATTATCAAAATTTCTGTACAAACTCGAAGCAAGATTCTGTCATGTTACTGGATATTGGCTGCAAAATGAGAGGCTTACAGCACCGCTAAGATTTAATAAGAGACGATGCAAACGGTGTACTTGAAATTTGATTAATTCTGCTGCATTATTAGGTGTTACATCATCACGTCTACCAGAGAAGAAAAATCAAGCAGAGGAGTAATTGCCCTGCTTAGATCATTTAATTACGTGGCTATCTAACAAATTTCATGTGATTTTCAACAAATCGTATTAAGATAGTTACTATACGAACAAAATAACATTGTCCAGAAATATGTCTCCATGAATATAGGGTACATATCATACAGAAATGCTGACAAACATCTGAACCAATTTGCAATGATTTTAAAAATGTTAACCAAAATAATAAACCTAATGATGAAAATTCCTAATGCACATTCAACACATGAGTTTGTGCTGTGAATATCACAATCAATTAATTTCCCACACGGTCTTACCTTGATAAGAAAGATCTGTCATGAGCAAAGGCAAAAGCAACACCATAGTTTAGTTAGGTGTCATGTATCCACTCTTTAGGCAACGTAGATTTGAATATTCGATGAAGCAGCACTCTCTCTTTCCTGCCTAGCTTTTTTAGACCATAGCTCTTATAGACACCAAGCTTAAGAGCTTCTCTTCCCTCCTCCATAATTCTTTTTCTGACAGTTGCCAACCCGTGAGGGTCAATGTTGCTCTCCATTTTCCCATCTCCAGATTTCTCATTTCCTGATATTGTTGAAGTATCATCATCGTCTGCCTTCTCTTCAAATTGATCTTGGTCTTCCTCTTCCATTTCTGCTCCATCTCCACGAATGCCACGACAGTCAGCAGAACTGCTGCTACCCCACCATTTATATGTGGCAGTTGATAAGCCATCAGATGGGAATCCGTATTTGAATTCATCCAGTGCCATGATTCCTTTTGTCAAATTTGCATTAAGTAATATGTGGGGCTGCCTAACTGAAATGTTTTTGCTTCCTAGTTGCTGCAAATTAGGAGGAGATGTGCCAGTATGTAATTTTGACATTTCACTATTTTGGGGTTGAAACCCGCTGCATCCACAAACAATTAGGCACGCAAGCTTTAAGGCATAAAACTTTGACATTTTGGAAAACCTCAAAAGACACAAACATTGGCCTGAGATGCATATATATGACATTGCAGTGTATCAAATATTTTATA
Organism: Trichilia hirta; assembly: GCA_035221805.1. Taxonomy (NCBI): domain Eukaryota; kingdom Viridiplantae; phylum Streptophyta; class Magnoliopsida; order Sapindales; family Meliaceae; genus Trichilia; species Trichilia hirta. The sequence continues at coordinate 8,074,588 of JAWDEX010000005.1, read as the reverse complement.
CAGGATTAAACACGAATGCCGTCTAATCCATGCGCATAAAAAAGGGAAAAAAAGAATGAAATAACAATGTCTTGACAACAACAATTAAGTTTTTAAAATTTTTTATTCTTTACATTACACAAATATAACCATATTGCTCACCAGGTTCCAATTCCAACCTCAGAACTCTAGCACCACCCTAAGAAATTTTACCAGTTGAACAAACAACCACCACTTGAGCAGTTTCAACCATGAGAAGAAAGAATTGGCTCAACAGATCCTAGTGTATCTGAGACACTATGATCACAGTCTCTTGTCTTTGCACATGCTTGTGATTAAAATGTGCTTCTCAACAATATTTCATGAACATGAAAAGATATCAACACAATAACTCTTTCAATGACCAGCTCCATGAGAAATATGATAAAAAGAATAAGCCATCATCCTAGTTATGCTTGCATTTTCCATGTGGCAATTGTGCAGCCGATAATACAAACAGCTAGGTTAGCAAAAAAGGAATTTGTCTTGACTGAACTGTAATTATACATTAGCTCAAAAGGGCATAATATGGCCAATTTCATCAGTCAAGCCCGATATGAGTTAAAAATTTCATTTATCCCTTGATCTGCTAGCATTATAAAAACAGGAACTCTTAACAAAGATAAAAGGTTCCCGACTATTTGACTATGTCAATGGTGGGTGACTTGTAATCAAACTGTGCAAAACGAGGTTACGGAGGATTCAAAATTACGTACACGAGTCATACCTTTGCCTAGCAACCTTAGTCAGCTCAGCAAGCTCTTTACTTTTTTCTCTGGCAGCATGCTTTTTAATATCTTCAATGCTCTTTCCAGAAAGAAACTATAGCACAATTCAAACCGCAATAACCCAAAATATCATAAATTGTATATAAGTTTAATTAAATCTTCTAAATATTTAAAAGAAGAAGAAAAATATTCTCATATTATGAAGAGTAATTATCTATCAAACAAGAATATATGAAAAAGTCGAAAATATGGTTAATTTCATTAAAAAAAAGCGAAAAAACTAGATCGTGAGAAATTAGGAAACCTTTCGATAGGGCCACCGATCAAGTCCATTCTCTCGGCAGATTTTTTTGAGAACACTTACACAAACACCTGCAATGTTAAATCACAAGCTTATAACTAACACTATCTTCGCTACAAAATTCAACAATACTCCAATCGTCATAGATAATTACCTAGACTGTTAGCAGCGTCAGAGAGAGGCAGAGAGAAATAGTTGGAGATATCATCAAATGACAGCGATTGAGCGGAAGCAGCCCCCTTCGATATGATTGAACTCATCATTTTTTTTAAAAAACTTATTTAATTTATAATTAATGAATTATAATTTACGCGTTCTTCGTAGTCATAGTGACAGACGAAGCGCTGCTTTCTCCGTAACTGTAACATAACCTCAGATGAAAATATGTCTTTGGGAATTAACCAAAGATAACCGCTGTAAATGTCTTTCTCCCGTTGAAAAACGGATAATAAATTTGGATTACGTTAGGTTGGGTCCGGTTTGCTGGCTTGATTCTTTAAAATGAACATATCGATGGACTACACAGAACTTTGCGTTTCCTCAAGCACGCCAATAAAATTATAAAAATTTAACTAATATTAATCGATACAATTTATATCTAAATAAAATTTATTTTAATAATTTCATTAAAAAATAATAAACAATAATTTTTAAAAAATTATTATATGAAGCAAATCAAAAACTTGTATACCATTTAATTGGTTCAATTAATAAAATTTTATAAATGATCTGTATAATTTAAAATTCTAATAGCACCCAAATTAAGATTGGATAAACATTTGCTTTTATAAATAAAAAGTGTAAAACAAGTATTATGAATTATTCTTTATTATCGAATATTGATTAAATTTTGCAAAGTACTTAAGAATCTAGTCAAATTCCTGTGCAACAGATTTCATTATGAATCCGATGATTTCTTGAATTGAATTGATTTCTATTACAATTCCAATGTGTAATGTGTATGTGTAACATTATCTACCAGACTACTAGGTACACGCACTTTAGTTTTATAAATAATAGAATCTCTCTGTGACAAACAGGGGAAAAGTAAAATTTAAGAATTACTCCTATCAAAACATGACTACGAAACCTATCTAGTATAAATGCATGGATAAAAACATGATGCTCTGTGATGGATTATGAAGTTCAATCCGTTGCAGTTTTATCTTTCCTCCCAGCAAGAATCATAGAAATCTGGAGACCTCTGCTGAATGCTTGATTGAAGAGCAGACGCGTTTGGAATTCTGATACAAATGGGAACCACGATAAAATGGCGACGGGCATGAAGAGAATAAGACCCATTATGTACTCATATGCTCTGGCTAGCTCTTTGATGGACTCCCACAAACCTAGTCTTCTGAACAATGGCCTGCAAGCTTGCCCAATCTAAGGACAAAACAAAACAATATGACATTATATGCAGTTCATCAGTTACACAATATGCCTTCCCAAGAGCCGCGTTACTGCAAAAGTTTGGATAGCTTGTGTGCTTAGAAACTAACTAATCATCTCGTAATTTCTGAAAAAGAAGAAATTCATGGAGCGCCGCAGTGTGATTTTAATCTAAATTGAATATTTTAAAACGAAAGAAAATTTAAAATCACAAAAACAGGGATATATAGTGAAAAAGGTTTAGTAAACGGGAGGCAACAAGAATATTTTAGTTAGTACAATGAAAGTGATGCTGGAGGAATATGCGTAGATTAGAATTGTATGCACCCAAGATTGCAATAGGATGCTAAATATCGAACATTGAAGATGGGTAATTTGAATAAATGACCTGAGTTATAAAATTTGGCTTATAATATATACAACTGAAAGTAGTCGAAGTTCAAACTTACCAGTAGAAGGGCCCAACCAGTAGGCATAAAAGCAAGCGTGCAAGCAAACAAATCCGATATGGTGAGGCCACATACTACAAATAAGACAGTCATGACTGACATGAAGCCGAGGAATAGAAGTGCTTTGAGAATCCTGAACATGAGCTGAAAGTCGGTACCAAATCTTCGTCTGCCCATCGATACCATCTAACAGTAACACAAGAAACCAAAAAGCAAAAACAAGAAAATTAATGTGTGATTTTTCAGTACTAGGTTGGGCAAACGTTTCTGTGTAATTGGCTGCAAAGTAATAACAAATCACTTAAAACTCTTCTAGAACACATTAACTATTTGAGTAATTCATTCCTTCAGGATTCTGGGTTTTGTTTGCATACCTTCAGAACTAGAAGAGCAGTTAACAGAACTAGCCAAGAGAGTCCATAGACCTATAAAGAATTTCAGTAATGAAGACAATTCATTCATGCACCTAAAACTTGGGAGCCCAATAAGCAGACTAGATTATTGAAAGTAATGAAATGTACCAGAAAACTCTTGCTGTGGTGAGCTATATCAAGGTGGTAGACAATTCCATACTGGTAAATTAAGAAACGAAGATCAAGGATAATCTCAAGAACTCGTCCCCTAATATTTGTGTATTTGAGGTGTTCTTGTTCTCCATCCCACCATGATTCCCAACTTCTATCAGGTTGGATTCCAATACCACCACGATTTCCCATCCACCTCTTCCAATCAGTCCAATCATCTACTGTTTTCTGCCAGTCAAAACCAGATGGATTGAACACAAAAGGAGCAAACAACCAGGAGGCAACCAGGAACCATATAGAGAATGTGATAAATAAATAAAGTTTCGAACTGCGATATGATTCCGCATAAACTTGATACAAGACCAATAGTATAGCTAGTTCCAATCCTTTCACAAAGTGACTTCGAGAGTAGTGCCTGTAGTTTTCAGCAAACTTTGCATGAAAAACCACAAATCCACGACCAGTGGCTCGATATTTAGAACCTCCATGCAAGATTGTTCTGCCATAATAGTGTACTTTCGTGCCAAGCTGGAATGTAAAGAATACAGAAGCCAGCTGCAGCTGCATGATGATAAAATCACCCAGAGCAGTACGGAACCCTTTTTCCAGGCCAATTTCCATAACCATCGGAATAACCAATAACAAACCAAGCTGGATGACAGACGGTGTAGCCAGAGCCTCTTCGAGGGCCTTGTTTTGATGTACACTTGGACTTTGAAGAATCGCACTTTCTAACCCACTCATGACCATGTATAGACGTCCATACAAGAACACATATACAGTTAGCACGGTAACCTGAAAAAGACTGAATTGGACAAGTGACAAATACTTATATTCAATTGGTTGGGATCATAAATTTCAAATATTGGGCCTGAAAGGAAATGTTTTGAGGGATCATTATTATAGGATATTGGTTGGACCAGTGACAAGAACAATTGGTCTCAACAAGACATCAATTATAACTCTTGGAGCTCATAAAAAACATTAATGAATGAGACTAGTTTGATTACCATACCATGCTACTAAAGTAGAATCCAACTGTTGTAAAGTAGAATGAAAGCATTCTAAAGAAGTCAAAACGGCGACCAAGTCGGTAAACATCACGACAAAGTGTCTGCTCTCCATTTCCATTTGCAACCTTTGCCTCAAATGCCGATATTTGATTCATACCCACATCACGCCCCTTGCCTACTTGGATATATTCATGATGTGTTACGTATCCCCCACGCAGAGTTGAATTGAACCCTTAAGATTTCAACAGAATTAGCCAGCAGAATATACTTACAAGCCGTATATTTTGATCATTAACGAACCAAAGATTACCTGCAAATATATCCTCGCTTAAGTTAATTATCCTTGAAGCCTTGCTAATGCCACCCCTTGTTATGTGGAAGATTCT
>JAWDEX010000005.1:8022687-8060675 GCA_035221805.1 Trichilia hirta | reverse complement strand
TTGGAATCTAAATTTTTTAGGTGATCTATCCCACCATTATTTGGATAGATGGCGACTCCATTTTTAAAATTTTTCTTTACGTCAAATTTTGGACGACGTCAACAAAAGGTAAATTTGAAAAATTAAAATTCACGATCGATATTTTTGGTAACCGACTTTTACGAAAGTTGTAGGATACCTAACACCTTCCCTACGTTTAATCAACCCTCCGAACTTGGAATTTAAATTTTTTAGGTGATCTATCCCACTATTATTTGGATAGATGACGACTCTATTTTTATGTTTAAATTTTGAACAACGTCAACACATGCGAAGTCCTTTTCACAAACCTTCTAACGCGAATGAGTGGTGAAAGGCCTTTAACTCGATAATTTTTTCATGGTACCTAGATGCAAAGCTTCAAAGACTCTCATTAAGGCCCTATAGCAATAGTAAAAGTAAACTTGTATTGCGAATTATTTAATAGTGCCTCAGAATATTTTCACAAAGCTTTGACTTAATTGCTAAAAACTCCCAATAGTTTCTCTAGAAAGGCTTCTAAATCATATCTTGGATTGTCCTTCCAAGGTTAATAGGAACAATCGACACATTTAAGACTCACTTAATCCTTAGATATATATCATCTTCCTGAATATATTCAAATATAGTGTGGAGTTAATTTTATCAGTGTAAGGCGTGATCTAAGACATCCTGAACTTATTGGGAATGGTTAGCTCTAGTATGTCTTTGATAAAAGGAGAATCGCTAATTTTTCCCACCTTCAAGTCTTTGCTTGGGCTCTAAACCAGACCTATCCCCACCCCAACCCTAACTTTTTTCAGTATCTTTTTAACACAAGCCTCCATGATCTATGTTTCAATAAGGCAAGCAGTACAGTCTTTAGATTGAATTTTATTAAGCTGCGATCTCAAATCCATCGTAATGCGACTCAGCTTGATATTAATCCTCGCACTTATCTTAGGGCTGTAAGGAGTATCGTACATTTTTAACTCACTATAATTACCTACATCGAAATCTGCATTCGCACCAACTTTTTCTTTTTCTTTCTGCAAGCTGTTGAGCCAAGCATTTCTCTTACCAGTAGTAGCTGTTAAACACTGGGCCTTTGAACCCCTTTTTGATTGCGAATGGCTAGCTACTGCTTTCGAGGCTTTTGGAATAGTTTGGTGCCTCTCTTTACCATGCTACTTTTGACTAGCATTCTTAACATTGATGCCTCCTTTTCCAACTACCGATTCTTTTATTCAAGCACGAGTATCTTTCGGTCATTCTCTGCTCACGTGCTTTTACACTCTCCCAATTCTACCTCTAACTGTTGTGGCCCACATTCTTTAGTTCTGACAGTCACTCTGCTTAGGTTCGCATCCCTCTTCGTTTGTACCTTTTTGAAAAAACGACTATGATTATGCCCGGCCATTTGCACGCGGAATACCCTGCAAATTTTTTTGTAAAGGCTTTTAGTTCATTATTTCCATAGATTGCGCTAACTGTTGATGTATAAATTCTTCCAGGGTAAAAAACTTAGTACACCACATAGATTATGTCATTGTTACCACTTGATTAGCCAAATGGAGCGATATCTCATCTTAGTCAAGAACTCAATAGATATTACCTAAAATAAAAATAAGAAAGTTAAGAGTAAAGCCGACTTATCAGTATGTAACTCTGATGCTTAGGTCAATAATTAATTAAAGCCTTATAAATGAGAATAGGAGGGTTTAAAATAAAATATTTGGGCTTTTTACCGACCCAGACCTTTGGGATCAAAAATATTTAAATATCGTGGCGATATAAAGCGCTTTTTCTTCTATTGAGTGTCCAAAATAAAGTCTTTTTTCATGTATCCGGTATTTATAGAAGTCTTTGCACTTATAAGCATCAAAGAATTGGAGTCTACTTAGACAGTATGCGACTGGTATGAGTGATCGATAAGTCACTTTATCATCATCTGGTGTTAGGTTATGGTGGCACAATAAATACCTATAACTAGTAGAATAAAATATCTTAGACCTTAAATATAATTGGACGTTCTGTCGAGTCTTAGAAAATATGCCTAAATTATCCCTTAAGTCTCTCATTTTTTATTGACATGGCGGACTCACCCGGCATTCTTAGCAATGGGCATGAGAATGAGCTAGGACAAATGGCCGATTAGCAGAGGTCAATGGGGACAAAAAACTTCAACTCAGAAAAATTCTCAACAATAACTAAAAGAATTTATTTATAATTAGTGTTTTAACTTTATTTTAAAATCATGACTTCAACTTTATTACTATTCATTCCGTGTTTATTAAAATAAAAAAATAAACTTTATTCGATAACTGACATTTACTATAAATCTATTATTAACAAATTTTATAATAATTACAAATTAAAAGTCGTTATACTTCAATTTTAGAATGACCCTAAAATATAAATATCTTAATAGAAAGAATTTATTTAATATTCAAATATTATGATTTTGATTATATAACTACTTATAATGAAAATCAAATGTATGATAAAGATTTATCAAAAATATGTAATTTTTATAAAAAAGTTAATATTAACGAACGATTTAATTCTTGTACTTTTACTATTCGTTAAAAATATGAAACTTCGTATTTCAAAAGAAATGACACAAACAATAAATAAGGGCACCTACGTAATGTTATAAATTTAAAGAGGCCAAAATCAAAGAAGAAAAATACGACAAAAACAAATAATTGTAACAATAATTAATATTAATATTTTCCTCAAAACTTCCCTCCACATCTATCCGAACTAAAATTCCCTCCTTCCCTCGTTTTCTTCCTTCTTCTCAGTTTCTAAACCCCTTTCCCCTCTTCCCTTTATCTGTAGATCCCAAATTTCTCCAATTCCTTTCGCCTAACTCTCCGATTTTTATATTTTTCTCGTCATTTCCTCCTCTTCCATGTCTGGTGCCGCTCGAGAACCTTCTCGGCCGCCGCATCCAATAAGACGACACCTAGATTTTGTGACGACTAAACCGCCGTTCGTTCCTTCAGATGATTACCATCACTTCCCGACTACTCGCGGTGCAACCGATCAGGAATCCGAAGCTATTGTTGTTAGATCTCCTGTCAGTTCTTACTCTATTTTAGTTTAATTGAGTTTTCTTCGCTTTATTTCAGTGGTTTCAGTTATAATAATTGAAAAGATTTTTGGAGGTTTTTATTGTCTTTTATTTGCGACTTACGTTTGTCGAATTTTGTGATTGCATTGTTGTAGCCTATATTTACTTTTGTTTTTATGATACTGAATTGAATGTTAATTTTGGAGTTTTGTTCTGTTAAAAAATTTATTAGCTATTGATTGTTTTATTTTCAATTTATCTGAAATTTTTTAATAATGTTACACTCAGTCTAATTTATGTGCTTATTCTGCTTGCATTTTAGCCGATTATGAAGTAATCGTTGATTAATTTAAGCTTAGGTCAGGTGATTTGCCCGATGACGGACTCAAATTTGGTAGAGCAAAACATGTTTGTTTGGTGAATTGAACCAAATTGCTATGTAACTTGGTTATAGTTACGTGGGTCAGTATGGAAATATTCTTAGTGACCATACAATTCTACTTGTTCATACAATTTTACTATTCTTGGTGATTAAGCAGCATGAAACTCGTTTAATTTCAAATATATTGTGAAACAGACCTGACATAAGTTTTAGCCACGAATAATCAAGTACTACGCGCGTGGTTAGCTTTCTTAGCTTGTTGTTAATACGATTCTACGATTATGTTTATGTTTCTCAGATATTAAAGAGGAAGACTGGAGTGGATGACAATGAGGTGGTGTCCGGTGAATGGGTTGGCAGTCCTCGATTGACCAACACATCTAACGGTCCCTTCCAGACACCTGTATCTGCAAAAGCGGGAAGAGTAACCAACAGGTCAAAGACAGCAAAAGGGAATAAATCAACTCCTCTGACACCTGCGTCAAATGCCTGTGAGTTAATCTATTTCTCCTTTAGGTTTTGATATTGGTCGCTTACATTCTCTTTGTATGGGCTTCCAGCGTAGTACTTGATATGATTTAAATTGAATGCTACTGATTAAGTACGCTTCATCACAATAAACATGGGTTTTATATTGTATTACCTCCACTCTACCTTCCAAGCTCAACACCAACTGGCAAAAAACTAAAATTATTTTTTATGTTAATTTGCAGGTTCCCCTTCTACACTTACTTCGGCAGGTAGTTGCCGTTATGACAGTTCCTTAGGTAATCTGAAAATTCTTGGCATCTGTGATGAATTCCTTAAATTCTTTACTGCTTTATATAGCTCTAAAAGCTGTCATATATGGTGAGATTGGACAATAATTTGCTCAAACTTTTCAGGTCTTTTGACAAAAAAGTTCATAAATCTGATTAAGCATGCGGAAGATGGTATACTGGACCTGAACAAAGCTGCAGAAACTTTGGAGGTGATCGTGTGGCTATTTACCAATTATGTTAAACAATTCACAGCACTAAGGTTCTTTGTTTTTCTAATTAACACAGGTGCAAAAGAGGCGGATATATGACATAACAAATGTATTGGAAGGGATTGGTCTCATTGAAAAGAAGCTTAAGAACAGGATACGCTGGAAGTAAATTTTCTGACAATTTTAACAATTTGATGTTGTTTTCCTTTTATCTTTAATTTGTTATGTGCCAAGAGATCTTATGCAAAATTGATCAAATTAATTAGGGGACTAGACAATTCAACTTCAGGAAAGGTGGATGGTGATGCCACTATATTGCAGGTATGCAAAAGGAAATATTTTTTTCTTGCCAAGCAAACAACAACATTTTTTATTATTCTACATGTTACAGAATTTATGCGTTCCATTATCTCAGTTTGTGATATTGCACAGAATAATGCATCACTGCTGGTTCATCCAATACCACTACTTTTGGATCCCAAACTAGGGGAACTAAAAATAGGAAAGAAATAGAGATTTATTTTAGTGGTTTTCCAAGATGGATCGGATTTTATCATATTATTTGTTCCTGTAGGCTGAAATTGACAACCTTACCAAGGAAGAGCGCAGAGTAGATGACCAAATAAGGTTTTTTGTTCTCTATTTAGTTCAGAACTTTTGCTGCTTTTGAATTTTCCCAAAAACAGCTGATGTTTCCAAAACTGTTTCAGGGAAAGGGAGGATAGATTGAGGGTTTTAAGTGAAAATGAGAATAATCAAAAGTAAAATTTTCTTCTCTACCATCTTCTGTGATCTTATTTGTTACACTTAGCTAGTTACGTTTGCTTAATTGATATTTTCATTCCTTTTATAACTCTTGCAGGTGGCTTTTTGTTACTGAAGAAGATATAAAGACCCTACCTTGCTTCCTGGTTAGTTTCTTTTTTGTGCTACCCTTTATGTGAATGCTTTTACAATCTTTTCCCTCACACTTATCCCAAAGATTCTTTAATTTACCTGAAACTTCACTTGTTGTCTGGATTTATTCTGGCAGAATCAAACACTGATAGCAATCAAAGCTCCACATGGAACTACTCTTGAAGTACCTGATCCAGATGAAGTAAGTTTAAACCGACAATTTTGAAAGGAAGTTAGTGTCTTCTCACTTATCATGTTCTTGAGGCATGTTCCATTGCTCCCGTCTATGCAGGCTGTTGATTACTCACAGAGGAGATACCGGATAATTTTTAGAAGCTCAATGGGTCCTATTGACGTATACCTTGTCAGGTAAGTTGCCTCCTTGGCAGGGTTAGAATATTCACCACTTCACTTATTAGACTCATCTTACTCTTACATGATATCTAATAATATTTATTGTGCAGACCACTTGGGATCCTTGTTTTTATATTCTTAAATTTTTGCATTCATCCTTGTCATTTAAGTCACCCTTTTTGACTTTTCAGCCAATTTGAAGAGAAGTTGGAGGAGATGAATAATGTTGAGCCACTGGATAGCTTCCCTCATGCTTCAAGCTCAGGTTCAAGCGAAAACCAAGCAAGGGGGTTAAACAATGTGGAGAGCACTAGAAATGAAATTGAAGCTCAGGCACAACATGCTCCTCAAATATGCTCTGATCTTAATTCTTCGCGGGACTATGGCGGTGGAATGATGAAAATCGTTCCCTCGGATGTTGATGTAAGTGCAATTATTCTCAATTTTTACTTATAACTTCATTTTATAGAAACCGTAAATTTATAAATAACAATATTCTCAGGAACAGATATTTACAACTTCAGTTAATGATAAATACGTTACCATATCAATGAAGTTTCTACTTTTGAATGAGTTGGTTAATTTTCTTCAAATGGCCTTGTATCTGAGCCTTGGAAGGGAAGCATAGGTTAGAAGATATGTAAGCTATTGCCTGGTACTTCTTTAATCATCAGAAAATGCACCCCAGTCACACCTGCATCAACTCGACCAACTTGATAATCTTTTTGTTTTTTTTTATAATTAATTTGTTGTCTTCTGTTGGTTTCTAAAGTTCCCATATGGTAACAAGGGTTCAGATGGCTTGAATTCATCTGGCTGTGTTAATTCTTTAGCAGGAGTGTTTTGTGTTTGTAACTTAACTGTCATTTCATCTCATTCTCCAAATACTTCCAATTGTGTAAGATAAATAGGATAAATGGGTCTCAACTGATCATATATGGATATTTTAAACCTCAAATATGTCAATGAGCAAAGGATATGGTACTTTGGTGTGTTATTTTTCTTTTAGTGTTTATGTCTAACTTGGGCGTCTCTTTTGTGCAGAACAATGCTGATTATTGGCTTCTATCAGATACTGATGTTAGTATCACAGATACGTGGAAGACAGACTGTATCCTTCATCTAATCTTGCCCTTATTTCTTTTTATCTGCTTCTCTCTAATTCTTTTTTGGTTTACAATGTGATTGTTGAATCCCTAACTCCAACTATAGCATGTGTGGAATGGAACGGAGTGAATATGCTGCATACTGATTTTGGAATTTTGGATGCCAGTACCCCACTGCTGCAAACTCCGACATCTAAGACAGCAGAAGTTCCATATATTGATTTTAACTCTACTCATAGATAGATATTTATTTGTCTAGCAGGCTAAATCAAGATGCCAGTGTAGGTATGCATTCAGCAACTTTTCATGTCGTTCGATTCAGGATAACAATTTGTTTCATAATCAACGTCCACCAGAAAGCTTTCAGAAGAATTTGGGTGGATAGTTACTGCTGTACTGAGCAAAGTGATTGGTTGATATACAAATAAAGACTTGTTCTCGGAATTTAGGATAGGATGGTGGATTTTCAGGAAAACACAAATCACAAAATACAACTAAAACCCCATGCAGAATGTCATTTTGTGCCAAAAGATTCTGTTGTTTGGAAAATGAAGGCTACCATATCTGAACATATTGATACTGACATGAGTAGGATTTGCTGCACTTGGCGATTGCAGGTCAGTGAAAATTTTCTATCCTGTATTGCTTTGATTGTACAATATCAAACATTGTTACACTTTTTGATATAAGAATTTGACATGCCATTATTGCGATAAAGCTGATTCTTCAGTCATTTTACATTCTCTAAACTTAAACTGCATTTCATGTTTTCATTACAGTTACAAATTGAACTTTTCATCTTTGGACATTAAACTTTTGAAGTAATTTTTGTTTTACCATATAGAATATACAAGTTTAAACTCGATTACATATTGGTTTTCAAGCAGAAATAATTTTAGCAGATTGAATGTGAGAGAAAGTAATGTTGCAAGGCAAGTTATCGCCTATGTCAATCTTATGCCAACAAGGAAAAACGAAAACAGAGATTTCATTGCCAATAGGGTACATTTCAGTCTTGATCTTAAGTTAGAATGTGGTTGAGCAAGGGTCAGGGCCACAGAATAGATCAAAACCTGAAAGCAGAAAGACTACAAACCCAAAGCAACCACATTTATGTTTTTGGTAGTCTTTGCGTTTGTCTTCATTTCACACGGGTCATTCTCGACAGGGATATAGCTTAGCTAGCTTATGGACATTTATGGTTGAGAAGTCGTATTTCTATTTGAGGACTCTTTTTGACGCACATTCCCTACAAAAGCAGTTCTAAGTTATCCGGAGCATGTGGACCAAGGATTATTGTCTTGGATGATAATGGTTATCTGAAGGTTCCTAATGTTGCTTTCCTCGTACATAAGTGTTTTAATGGTGTTTATTTATTAGATAATAAATTTTTATATTTTTTAAAGTTATTTATTATATATTTTAATTTTTTCTTAAATAAGTTTTACGTATTTTAAAATAATTTCTTTAAGATAAGTAGCTTTGTTCTTAAATTAAAAAAAAAATAGGAAATTTGTTTACAAGGTATGATTATCATGATAATGGATAGTATGGATGCTTCTTGGGAGAATTCACCGGGATTTCTGGAGTTTGGTCAAACTGTCAACGAGTGAGAATTTTTTTTTAAGAATTATTTAAGTGAGATCATTTTTATAGTTGGTTAATGAACCATTCATATAGTTGGTTTCAATGTCACGAAAATTGATTGTCAAAGTATCTGAGGGGGATTTGTTATAACACATTCATGTATTATACGTTATGATATTGATCAATATAAACTTAAAATTTGGATCATCAATTTTAAAATTTAGAACAGTAAATTTAAAACTTGATTTAAATGCATATTAAACAATACAAATTTTAAAATTTATATTTTAAACTTTAAGTTTCAAATTTTAAATTTAAGGTTCATGTATAAACAGTACCATATGCATTAATATATGATAGTCATGCCCTCTGAGTCATTATTTGTTTGTTTATTTAATTATCTATATTCACATGGGCGACGTCAATAAAGCACAGAATACTAGCAGCTACATATGCTACCGATAAGTGTTCTGTGATTTTATTCCAAGGGTGATAAGATAAATAGTTTATGAAACTTGAACTTACATCTAGACCAGAATTAATCCAATTACTTGTAGTTCATCGTTAATAATTTTCTTTATAATAACTAAAAGTTAAAAATGATGAACTCAATTTTAAACATTGTTTGTTCGAGTGTTTGGATAATGTTATATTATCATTTTATGTTATATACTTTAAAAAAAAAAAAAAAAAGAGTTTCTTTTTTTAGTATGATTGATATAATGAATTTGAACATTTGGTGTCCAACTCAGCACAATATAACCGTTATTTTTCTCCACGTCAGATTTCCAAAATAGTGAGGCTCCACGTCACTTGTGTTAGCAGAATAGCCTTGATTCGATTTTTCTACTTAAAGTAGAATCATTCTGTACGCATTACAGAGGATCGTACGTTATTCTCTCATTTGGATCCATCCAACTCCAAGGCTTTACTTTTTTCTTGCACGGACATCATTATCGTAATGCTGCTACAATCAAAATAATAAAAGACCATAACTAGAATGAGTAACGATATACTTAAAATTTTATAATACCCTAGTTGATAAATATTTATTTTTATCAAAAAAAATTGAATTCAAAAGGAAATGTAAAATTTTTGAAATTCCTTGGTCCATTCTTATGATAAGTGGGCATTAATTGGTTGATGCGTTTTTGTAGGTCATTTTTTTTTTTTCGCGTTTGTACATGTCATGAATTGAAAAGCAGCGGAAATGGTCTACCACACACATTCATTCTGTCCTTTTTCTCCACGCGATAGCAAGTCCTTTTAAATTATGTATCAAAAATGATACCAAAAATATATTATTACGAATACATATAAACAGCTCAACTGTTCAAATGTTCTTCGTACTTATCAAATATCGTATTCATACGGTATGGTGCATACACATAATATATGATATTATTAGGTATTTTAGTTGGTCTAAATTGGATGGTGACTATGGGAACTAATTGGTGGAAAGAACAATGTTTGAGCATATTTAGTGTAACTAATTTTTACTTAATAAAATTATGAAAAATATTTAATAGTTTTAATTTTTAATATAATTTCAATTAATATGTAATATGTTAATTTATATTTTATAATAATTATAGAACTATAATTTATAACATGTGCCACAACCTTTCCTTATATGTATACGGGTAAGATAATTATCATCAGATCCTCGGCAACTAGCCGGTAGCCACCACGACCACTCTACACCGACCACCAGGAAAACAATTCAATTCCAATTCGTCATTGTTGTAATAAATGATAGAAAAAAAAAAAAAAATGGTCGAGCTATTGGTCATAAATTGACAAAGTCTCCATGTGCTATAGAATTCTTATGTATTTAATTTCTAGTTCTTTTATTTACCAAAATGTATTATTAGACTTATGTTTAAAATTATGAGAATACAATTTACTTCTATAATTGAAAGTTGGATAACAAAATAACATGTTCAAGGGACTAATGTCATCATTTTATGTTCTATTTTTCTGTGAATTCCTTATTTTACATCTTGCTGAGTTGAATTTCACGATAATTTAAATAAATTTACCTCAAGTTTAAAAACTTTTAATGTATATACATTATTATTAATTATTTTTTTGACAAACTCTCATTTTCTCCCACGTTTTTTTGTAATCAAACACCGGATAAAATTTTAACAAAATGTTTGTAATTCTTCATGCCCCCCATAAAATTAACAAATTTTGCGACGGACTCTCTAGAACAATCACAAAAATTTTGGGCACGCGAGTAAAAATACATAACATAAGTGGTAAAGAATGTTAAATTAAAAAAAAAATCCAAGAAATTATGGAAAAGACAAAAAACCGCGTGAAATAAATAAAAGGCAAGTGACAAATATATGCCAATAATTGCAGTCCAAACACTATTTGTCCGTCTGTCGGTCTTAATAGAAACCATGAACCAATTAGAGCCTCCGACTCCGACTCCGACTCCGACAGCTCTGCGTCGCAGAAACTCCATCGCGACGTCCGTACCACTCCCCGAAAAGCTCACTCTACCAACGAAACCATTTCACACTTCCAGTCTCCCGAACGGCGATATACCATCACTCGAGCTCATCTCCTTCAAATCATGTTCCTCCTACACTTCCCTCAAAGACCTAATCCCTTCCGCCTCCGCCGTCAGCTCTCCCACAGCAGGATCCGTCGGAAACCCTGCCTACGCAATCTCTATCCGGAATCGATTGGTGAAGCAAGCCGCATGGGCGTATCTACAACCCATGTCCGTCTCACCGGATTCATCGGAACCCAATTTTCTCCGTCGAGTTTGGATGAAGTTTTCCTGCGCACAGAGTTCGATATCTTCCTGTTTCCGATTAATCAATTCTCATATTATTTACAGTATCTCTCGCGCCATTGATAGGATATTTGGTATATTCCGGGTACATGTCAGCGGATAGCATAAGCAGGAAATGAAAGGACAAGAATCTACAGAAATATTTTGTATTAACTAAATTTCCCATAAAAAGGAAAAAATTCTGAGTTTCACTTTCTGCCTCTCCTCTTTCTCTCTCTCTCTTTTAAATTTTTAGCATGTTTGATATTTGTACAATCGGTTGAGCAATTATTATGCACTTTGATGCCACCAAATCTTTAGTGTGTGGTTTCTGAAGCCGGAGCCGGAACCGATCCCGGATGAGCTGCTTGTTCCGTGTGGTGGGCGAATCCAGCGGGTAACCCTCCTACTCTGGGATGAAGGGTTCTGATGGACTGCGAGAGCGGACTTGCACGTGATTCGGTTTCGTCGGTTCCGACACGGACCGGTTGATTGCGTTACTCGGTGGCGGCGCCGACCGGAAAGGATTCCAATTCTTCGACTTCCCGGGTATCGGTGTTCTGGGTGATTCGCTAAACCCGTTTGGAAGAGGAGCCGGTGGCGCGCTTGGTGCGTGATGATTTGATTTCTGGTTCTGCATTTTTCTTTAAAATTGCTTATTTCAGTCCAAATTTGAGCCTTTATTATTGTTAGTTAATAATAAAAAATAATACATATCAAAACCTTAATAGGGAATTCAAATTTTGAATAATTGTTGAGTGCAATTTTTGTGTTGCGTATAAGCACAAAGTTGTATTGTATATACGTTTTGGGTTGCTTTCCCTGGGAAGCATATCATGACTCAGAATGTAGTGCTTTCCTTAGAAGATTTGGTTTGCCTAATTGTGGACTAACTTTACCTGAGAACTGTTGTTTGAAAACTTTGCAGATTGACCCGCTAAGAAGCGAAGGATATCAAAGAATTTTTCTTGTCCCAATTCTGCACAATTATGCCAATAGTAAATAGCCAAATCCCATATTCTTCCTCTCATTTCCAGAATCCTTCGTTCAATGTCTGTTTCATGTTTTGATGCGTAAGGCCGCAATACTGTTTGATAAACATAACCAGTTCCCTGCATCAAATTGAAAGATGCCCTGTTACAAAATGTCCCAAAATTTGGCCAAAAGATTAAAAAAAAAAATTGCAAGCTTTTGATTTACCAGTTTGCTCTTAGTCTTACCTTGGTTTTTGGATACCATAAGTAGATGAAAAATGCAAGCTTGAACTCTCCATACATCGGGATCCTTCACAAAAAGTTGGCACAAAATTGTAAAATATTATTTGGGAAAACGAATAAGACTAGCAGAGAACTCGGCATATATATACCATGAAGCAAATACATCCGCAATCCGCTCAATGACTGTCAGAATTGCCACAAGGATCCTGCAAAATTGGGAAAAAAATAACTTTCAACTCAATTGCTGAAAGCGTAGCAACTTTGATCGCTTCCAACCATTCTTACTCATAAATTGTTACATCTATCCGTGAAAGCAGGAACAATCGTAAATATCTGAAATTACCTACACAAGTTCTTGTTTAGAAAAATAACTGTGCTAATTAACTTTGAAGACTGCATTCTGTATTTCTATTCAAGTCATTCAACCATCCATGCAGAAAAGGAATGATTATAGTATTAATAGTTTCATTTTCTTTCTGTATGACTAATTATTGGCTAATTCTAACGGGTTTATTGGCTCAATAGGTCTCTGTCTTCGTTATGATTGATTGACAGTCTGAAAATTGAGAAGTAAATGTCATGAAAAAAAAAAAAGCAACACCAATTTGGAAAAGAAGCAAGATTACCAATATTTGCACCAAAACCTGAGTTCTTCAATCTCTATTCTGTTCTTCTCCACGGTTTTATAGCATTCCAAGGCTGGATATGCATACCCAAGAACCAATCTGGCATCCAAATAGGATCGAGAAAATAAAAATCAGGAAATGGAGAAATAACCATACGAAAAAAGAGAAAAAGGAAATAAAGAACAGATGAAAAGAAAAATGCAATTTCCATCAAAGTGGATTGGTGGTGGACGATATCTTACATAAGAATTCTGGTGATGAAATCTCCCAACATCCTTAATTCTTTGCGTTCAATGATTCAATACCCACCAAAATCCCTGAATTGATCACCCAAAAATCATCTTCATTCAATCATTTAACCACATTAAACTCAAATGATGCAGAAGAAATGAAGTAAAAGAAGAAAAGTAAAAACCTTGAAATCTACCAACTTGTGATCAATGGCTGAAACGATCAAACTTGGAGATAAAATCCCACTTTCACGGATTCAAACACTGCGTCGAATCAAGAAAATGAATTTAAAAAAATAGTAATGATCCAATAAATAAACAAAAAAGATTATCCCAGCAGTGGATTTCTTTAGAAGAAATGGTGCTCAACCTGAAAGAGAAGGATCTCTGATCTCTGATTCTACCCAAAACAGAGCGCAGAATACTTGACATAAAGAGGAAAATGTTGAGGGAATGTCGTTATAAAATATCATATAATTATATATATATAGGCAGCGATGATTGTTATCAAATATTAAAATAAAAGGAGAAGAACCGAGAAGCGATTTGGATTAAAGAGAAGAGAAGAGGGGGATCCCTTGCGGTAGACGCTTCTGTATTGTTTTACACGCAATTCAGCGGAGCGATTTCTTGGAAATCTTCTAACAGGTTTACCGTTTAACAGTCAGGCATTCAAGGGTATTTTTGTCATTTGAATTTCATTTACCGGTAAAAAGATACCGAAGTGGAAATAGAAAAAGTGAAAAACTAATAATAAATTGTGAAAAATATTTAATATTAATTTTTCTTCTAATTTTCAAACCCAATTATTTCTTTTTTACCATTTTTAATAAAATAAATCTTCGTAACAGAATTAGAGAGAAAATTGATTTACATTTATTATTTATGTTACTTTTTATAAAACAATTTTAATCCTTAAAAGGGGATTAGTGCACAATGCTGCAGATGTTAATTGGTAAATTTAAAAAAAATAGCCGCAGGGATAATTTTTGAGCTTTACCTTTTTAACTTTTGTGTGGGACCCAAAAATTAGAATCTTCAAACTGGAATAAGGGTAAAATGGACATTTAGGACTTCTTTGACCACATTCTTGTTAATGGTAACATCGTTGCTTGCTTCATAAAATGTAGATAAACAATTCATCGTATGGTTGACATTGAAAATGTCTCGTGGGTGCAATTTCCTGAAAATTACCAAATTAGAATTAGAAGAATCAAAAGAAAGAAATTGTCAAAGGCTTAGAAAATTATTCTCTAATTGTCAAATATAAAACCAATTTCGTTTTCCATATTTTATCCAGAACATTCTACAATTTTTAAGATTGAAATTGTTATATATATATATATATATATATATATATATATAGAGAGAGAGAGAGAGAGAGAGAGAGAGAGATTTAAAATATTTATATTTATAATAAAATATTACATTCTCGATTGGCTCTTAGTCAATTAATTAGTAGGCATCTAAATTATTAGTAAGATTGGTTAAGATTATTAGCTAGTGTGATCACTTTATAAATATTTTTTATTTTCTTAATTTACGAAGAAAAAAAATCTTGGAAATTTGTTATAACACAACTTCTTCTTCTTCTTTTTTAATTAATAAATATGTACAACAGTTTCGTATTAGTTTCTTAGCGGAGACTTTTCCATAAAATTGTAATGAATTATGTTAGTAGTAACATTATGAAACTGCTTGGGTCGTTATGTTAGGTAAACCCATGAACCAAATAATTTGTCACCATTCATAACAAAAATATGCTTTTAGGTTTTGAATTCAGTCAATCTATATCATTGGTTAAACCAAATACAAAAAATGGAAATGAAAGAAGACTTAAATAAAATCTTTTACAGGATGGTTTGATTAAAATAATTAATAGAATTCGGGTTGTAGTTGGGTTTGTTAATTAGGTTAACTTTTAAATGTTTTCGATGACTTGGTCAATATTTCTAGATGGCCTTCGCAAATATATTATGTCATTAAAATAATATTATATTGTAAATTTATAGTTTTAATAATAATAAATGTTAGATACAAGAGTAAATTATTTATAAAAAATCTTTTATGCAAATTAATATGCATATTTTATATTTTTATTAAGACAAATATAAATTTATAATAATAAAAAAAATAAATTATAACAAAATTTAAAAATTATCGCGGTTGTGGTACATTATAGAGGCTTCAATCGTACAGGGAGGATACAAAAATTAAAAAAATATATATAACCCAAAATTAAAAATATTAGAAAAATATACTTATTAGCTTGTACTTTACTGTATTATATCATGTTAGAAATGTATAAAAATTGAAAAAAAAATGCATTTCAAACTATCGTCAATAAAAGTATGCAATATGAAAAATAAAATATTTCAATTATATATTTAATAAAGTTGTTTATACTAAATTAATAGAGGTGTTGATTTAATCGAGTTTGAATATGAAAGCGGATGGCATAAAAATATAATTATTAAATAAAATTAATAGAGGTGGTGCATATAAATATTGTCTTATTCATTTGCCAACACTAGGATTATTTTATTTTACTCATTCAGTAAATTTATTAGCATTTTATCTTCTTTTTTTTTTATTAATAATCAAACTCCAATGCTTAATAAATGCTATTTGATTAGTTAAAAAATTTTAAAATATCTTTTTTTTTATCAAAATATTTCTTTAAATATACAGATAATGTCTATCATCTAATTTTTTTCAACTTTCTCCTTATAGAAATAAAATAACAAACAATGTGTTACGTAAATATTTAGCAGGCCGGGTTAAGAACAATAACAATGGACCTAGGTATCCATTGTTACGTAACAATGAACAATAACAATGGACAATGTGTTACGTAAATATTTAGCAGGCCGGGTTAAGAACAATAACAAATACATTTTATCTGAATGTTTAACAAACCGGAAAAAGTACTATATGCACCCTAACCCCCAAAATCGCTGATAAACCAGGAGACCGTTTTACGATCATAGCATCTGAACGAATACCTACGTGATGGATACAGAGTTTTCACCAACACGTCAGAGGTTGAATATGATACCACCTGGCCTTCTTTTTTCTACTGCTCGACCCCTCCCTCGTTTACAGTTCTTCCATTCTAGGTACTTCCATCGATGCACTTAATATCTATTTATTCACACAACACATATTGCTTCCGAGTAATTTGTACATTTTGAAGTTCATTTGTTTCTCAACAATCGTATTGCCTTCATCAAGCTGGAAAATTTTCTAACGATTTAATTTTCATGTACCCTTCTGACTGTTCAGTGTTTGTTTCTTCCCATTTTCTTCCTTTCTATATTAGTTTACTTACCCATTGGTCTCTTTTTCTCTTTCAGGGCAAATAGAGAGATGGTTCCTGAGAATGTACTCTCCGAATTTAAAAAATATGTGAACTTTCGGCTGTGTCAAATATCCAGGTATGAAATCTTTTATTTGTGGCCAGTTACACTGCTGAATTACTAGAGGTTCGAGCCGACGATCCTAAATTGCTTGTTTTACTCGTCCCTGGAAATCCAGGTTTGTCTTTGTTGTTAATTAAATTGTTGTAAATTTCAGAACTAGCAATTAGTACTTGGGTTAGTGTTTGATTTGCAGGAGTCATTTCATTTTACGAAGAACTTGTAGAATCACTGTATGAAAAACTTGGAGGAAATGCATCAATAACAGGCAAGACATAAGCAGTTCTTAGTAGTTATTGTGCTTTCTTTGCTTATGGGTATTTCAATTCTTCAGGGAGGATTTCTTTGCTAATTGGTTGCATCTAATTTTTCAATGCAGCTGTTTGACATATAGCTCAAACAAAAATGGTACTTGCATTTTTACAATGTAAAATTTTTCTCGTTCTCGTAACTTTATGTTCAAGTTAGTTTCTAGTCAATTAGCTTTATTTATATGAAAATTGGAGAAAAAAATATTGGACTATGGGTGCTATTACATCTTTATTCTATTACGCTACTACCAGTTGTATGTTGCCATACCCAGAAACATACATGGAGCTTGAGTTTTTGAGATCTGGTGAAAGTGCTGTAGTCAGTTTCTGATTACATATTATTTTGCTGTATAATATGAGGTTTGTTTGCATAATTAAGTAGCAATAACTTAGTTAAACATAATATATTTCTGTATTAGCTATGAACTAATCATTTAAAGCATAGAATGCTTGAAATATACAGTACCAAGTAACATTATCATTTTTGAATCTCTTTGTCAAACACAAAAACAGTGATATGGCAGTTTTAGTTTTTTGTCTACATTTTACACTGACATTTGTAAAGAATCAAAGTGAGTGGAGAGGAGGTGGGAGGTGTGTGTGTTTGTGTGTCTGTAGCATACGAACAAAATTAGAAATTCCATCAATCCGTTGTTTATAGATGATAAATTCACTAGAGAAGTTAACAAAAACTAATTGTATGTTTTCAACGTGATCATAATTGGTGAGCTGTAACCTCCCAAAGATGATTTTTATCTAATTTTTTTTTAACCTAAAAGTCTTACTGAAATATTAATGTTAGATTCTATATGGATGTCAAATTTTAACAATGAAGTTTCAGAGGTCAGGAAAGAACTATTGAACGTGCTGGACTATCAGTGGTAGAGGAAAGCATGCTTGGAAATAACTGTCCTTTTTTTGAAGTTATTTTCACTTTATTGAAATTTTCTGATCACATTTTTTTCCAAATACATGTGGCTTTTTTGATAGCTAGTACTCAGAAGTTGCTGCTAATGCCACATTCACGAAGTCTCTTGCTGTTTGTTAAATTACAAAATTTATTTTTACTATAAAAGGCATCCTAATCAATCCAATTTGATCTTTTTTTTTTTTTTTTTTTATTTATTTATTAATGCTGTTATACTTAAGACTTGATTCTTCTTCTCTTCTTGGTAGAACTTGGAGCATGGAAGGTTGTTTTCCCTCCAAGAACAAATTGATCATAAGGTAACGCTAGTTTTACTATCCTAGTAACAGCAAGTTCATTAAAGTTGCAAGTTCATCTTTTGGTTGTTAAAAATTAGGTTCTGTAGTGATTAATAGTGTGGATATTTTTTTTGAAGCATTGCTTTTACGAAACCATATTGATTCGCTATTAATTAATGTGCATTGGTTTGAACAAAGTGCTTACTTGTAAAATATTGGAGACATTAGTTCCTTATCTCTAAATTTTCTCTGGGAATTTGGTAAAAGTCAAGTTTGTCTAATATGTGACCTCTATATTCTTTCCCATTTCCATACTCTTTCTTATTTTTTGTGCTTAAAATTAATTTATCGATTCAGTATACCACCATATTATATTATGTAGTAATCTTCATTCTGTATTACGTATTATTTTTGTAGGTGAACTTCATCAATCAGGAATTACAGAATATCGAAGTTCCTATAGTGCTGGCACGATCACTTTATGCTGTAAAGCATTTTATAGTTTTGCTATGGTGCAGACATTTTGGAAGTTTCTTGTCCTCAATAAAACAAAAGTTTAAAATTGCAACTTCCTTTTAGGATCTTATTGTCATCTTTCAGCTTATTTGGTTTCTCCTTGTACATACTCTCTGACATGAATGCGCACATTAAAATTTATATGGAAAAGAGAAAAAATATTCTGGTTGAAAACATACTTAAATTTTCGAGGGATTTCCCATCAATCATTAATTTAATTAAAATGTTTTGTAATATTTATTGGATTTGCTTTTGAGGTAGTTGACTGATGGTTTGTCTCTGAAGGTTGGACACTCAATTGGTTTGTATATAACCATTGAAATGCTAGAGGTCTTCGGAAAAGGTGATGACCACATTCAACTCAATTTGATACTTCAGTGGACATTGGTATACTTCTCGTATCAGGGGTGGAACAACTTTTTTGGGCCTGGGAAATATGTAAATATTTATATACAACTTTGGCCCTGAAAATTGTGCTTTCAATACTTTGCCTCCCTTTTTTATTCCCTTTTAAACCAAACCCCAGTTTCGGGCTTCTGGTTTGGTCCTTCTCACATTTCCCAACTTAGAAAATCTCTTTTGGTGACTGCTTGATTCTGTTGTAATAGGTGATATACTGCATTGGACTGTATCCATTTTGGGCGTTAAACCGACAATTAGTGATGCAGTCCATCATTGACAAATTTGCAGCGTAAGGCCCTTTTCTATTATGGGTAACTTTATATTCTCCTATTTATTTGCTAATTTAGTGTCAATGCATCTTTTGTGTTAAATGAGCAATAGAGTTTTATATTTAACGATAATGCATTCCCTGTGCATGTTCTTTTTCCTATTTTGGTTGAATGTTTCTTGCATGCTTTATGCTTACACCTGCCTTCATCTGCGAATTATTCTCTTGTCAATGTCTAAAACCTGATCTTTGGGCTTATACGAATGGTTGGGTTAAAGAAAGTAGTTCATCTGCTGGCGGAATGGATGAGTTCGAATTTGCCGTTCTCTCTTGAATCTAATTATTAAACTTTAAGTCGCTTTTGTTTTTGAGTATTTGATCTATGACTAATGCATGGAATCTGAGAAAACATTTTTATTATTTTTTCAGGTCTTCGATCGCATCAGCTGTACTTAGTTGCACTATAGCATCTTTGGGAAAGGTACCTAGTATGGCATTAAGGTTTCTTGTGTCTAAATCTCTTGGAAGGTCGTGGCCTGCTAGCGCAGTCAAGGCTACTTGCACTCACTTGTCACAGGTGAAGTCTTATATCAGCTGTAACAGATTGAGTTAGCTTCTTGTGTTGCAAATGTAATTTTTGAGAATATTTTCTGTGTTATTAATTTTCTTTTGTTCTTACATTATTAAATCTATTTATCTTTAATAGATAGTGACTTGGCAGACCTTTCTAATTCTACTCCAATAGAATAATAGATGTTTATGCAGAAAATCAAAAACTGGGTGTTTTCTTGTATATTTATTCTACTTTCTGAATTCAAATTACTTTGTTTTTGAAATTTCAATTGTTTTCAGTATCATGTTATGTGGAATGTACTCTTTCTGGCAACGACTGAGTTCATAAGGTAACATCTTCATTGAATGATATGTTAAATTGTAAGATGCCCAGACGCCAATATTAGTATTCAACTGTATCTAGAAACTATACTTCTTGTCTTAATATATAGTTATATTCTTTTATCTACACTATAATACAAACCGTGCCATCTTGCCCTTGAGTTGTTTTACCAATTACTTATTCCTTTCCAAAAGTCTTCTGCTTACTTCTATAATAGTATGGTACAAGATGCTGAACCCTTAAAAAGTCATCTTGGACATTCTAAAAATCTTGTTGAAAACCAACAAAACCTGCATAGAAGCTTTGATAAATTGTGACAATTAACATATTATGTGATAGTTTTGGCAGTCAACGTCATCTTCCCATTTGATTTTCATCATCTTTATACGCATTCATTGCCCTTGCTTGCTTCACTCTAATTTTACCAAGAATCCAGTATGATCAAAGACATGTATTGACTGATTTTATGACAATTAACCATTTCAAATCACTCTTTTCAAAAATAAAAAAATTCAAATCCCCGAGTAAAAAATTTTAAACTCATAGCTAGTGATAATATTTGCTTAAACATTTTTGTGCAAGTGTGATATGATCATTTATCCAAACGTATATTCATATAAACTGATAATAAGAGTGCAATTCTCCTTGTTTATGTTTTTTTTTTTTTTTTTTTTTTTTTTTTTTTTTTTTGTTTTTTTTTTTTTTGCGTGTGTGCGTACGTGCACATTTTCTCTGTGTGTTCATTTTCTGTCACATGCCAGTTTATCAACTCTCATGAATATACTAAGAGCATATTAGGCGTTGTTGCTTATATTGGAGTTTTGGATAACTAGGCTGTGCTGACTATTAACCATTTCTTGTTTGCTATCAAAAACACCAGATTGGGAATTTATGAGAAAAAATCAGGATCAGGGTAAACTTGTGTTCTTGTATGGTATTGATGGTCACTGGGGCCCACTGCAGATGTTTGAAGAGGTAAGGATTGATTCTTCATTATTTTTTCCCTTCTAGAAGTCATTTTTTAATGTGAAAAACTTTAACGACCCGCTTAGTATGCTTGTGTGAAGAGTCCATAAAGTTGCACTTTAGATTGAATAGTGGGTCGTGTTAGTATACGGTCACTCCATCATCAAGAAGGGAATGTTTAGGTCTGAATTATAATAATGGCAGCATATAAGCTAGTTTCTAACATTATATTTATTGAGCACTTTTGCCATACTCTAGAAAATATATATGGGATTCTTGAACATAAAATTTGCTCAAATGATAATGCAAAGCTCGTTTCATTTGTCCCCTTACGATGTTGGTGATGATGATAGCTGTGATAATACATGTTGATGAAGTCACTGTTTGATAAGTTGTTATTGACAACGCGTTTTTTCTGAGAAAAATATTGATTACTTGTACAGCATCACTGGGAAACTTACCAAGGTATTGAGGTTGTTACTTACGCAGTATGTAATTACAATGAGAATCTTAATAGATTAGGTTCGGCAAGATTATGTTTTATGAGTCTAATCCTAAATGATGGTGTTGACAACTAATTTTCTAACAATAGTTTTGATGTCACTGGATTTTTACAATGACTTTGTGTTGCTTGATGTGTAGTTTTCTGGCAAATTTCTTTCTTTCTTCTCCCTGAATCATTCTTTTGCTCTTCAACGTGGCTTTCTACCACATTTTGCACTTTTAGATCTCGAAGCAAGCCCCAGTTATTGCTCTATCAATTGAAAAGGAGGGCCACACTCATTCTTTCTGTTGCTCCGAGGCTGGCTCAATATGGGTTGCTTCTCACGTGGTTAGCTTGATAAAGAACAAACTTGAAGTTTGAGCTAGTAAGGTCAGAACATTCCTTGCTAGTAAATTTTAATTTCCATCGCAATAAGCATATAGACTGTATACCAATTTCCCGTGAACATCTAAACCTGTGTTGTACCGTATCATTCACATTATAATCTAATAAAATTCTATCATACATGCATTTATTTGAAAACTGTAAATTACATTAGCATTTGAAATCAATAAAAATTTTATTTTCATATCATGATGTTACTGAATAGTTGTACTAGCTACAACATATGCATCATAGAATTTTCTAAATTTTTCATTTTTCTAAGTAAAACTAAATGCAGAATTAATCTTTTGCTCTTATGACCTCAATGTCACATTTAATATCGAATGAGAAACAATTATTGTGATATTGATGGTAATTTGATATTGTAGAAAAATTCTAAGATATGATTACTAATTCATAATCCCATAGTTGGTGTAATATAATGGGTGATGTCAGTGGTCATGTTAATTAACTACCTGTAATGAAATTATCCTATAATAATTAATTATTAAAGCAGAAATCACCAAAGAGTGGCAGGAAAATCGATCATACTTCACATAGTTAGCTTGTTATACTAGTGTCTCGTGACTCTTGGCTATTGGGCATTAATATATTGTTGATAATACTTTTTTAATAAATCCAATATTAAGGACAAAATTACGAGCAAGTTGAATGATGATGATCATGGAATATTTTACTATCTTTGATATATATTCCAAATTAAGAAAACTAATATATTTCATGTCTTGGAAATTTGAATGATCTTTGATCAATTTAATCTGGCATCATTGGTAAGTAAATAGAATATTTCTTGAAAAGGTGGGAATTCGTTGGAGTAAATTTACTTCGGTAAATGATTCCACTCTTTTACGAGACACAAATTTACGTGCCTTTGATTTATATAAAAGTAATATGAGTTCATTTATTAATAAAATTATTAAAAAAAAATTGAATTTTATGATACACGAAAAGATAATTACTTAAATAATTAAGTGTTCCATGTGTCTCGTGTATTTATTAAAATGAAATCAAGATCATTTATAAGAAGATCCAAACTTTATACTCCACTCGCTCGTCTACATTAAGTAATTGACTCTGTACAGATCCACATACGGGTATAATGATAACGGGAAAGCCAGATTTATTTTATGACATCTGAACCGTTGAAAATAACAAAAATATAAAAATCTGATGGCTGAAGATACAAACAATCCCTCGATCTTCCTTCCTGTCACATCATATTATTGACAATTACGTTTAGCATTATTTTGTTCAACCACTTGATCCTTCTTTTTTTTTTTTTTTTTTAAAAAAATTCGTCAACGAGAAAATAACATTCGAGTCCCTAATATTTTATCATTTTTAATTTGTATCAAATACTCTTTTTGCATGTTTTTCGTTATTGATTTTTACTTAGCTTTAAAAAATAAAATTACAGAAAATACTTTTTAATATAATAATTAGTGAGACTCAATTATTTTTAATCAAATATTCTATTTTAATTAAATAGAGATAGTAATTTTAGAGTATAGTTACAAGTAGTAAAATATTCATATTTGTAGTTGTCATTTATTTTGCTATTTTGTTCCTGTTGAGTTTTTAATTCGAATATGAAAATAGATAATATCAGTAAATATTTATGAATACTTTTTTTATTATTAAATTAAAAATTAAATCGCATAAAATCCTATTCAAATTTTCAATCTCATTGTCACTAATAAAATAAAATATTAAAAGCATTCAACAAAATATACTAAATAACAAATAAAATAATTTCATAAAATCTATGATTTAACGATATAAATATTAAAATACTACTACTACTAATATATATTTCAAATAAAATTAGAAGGTACACAAGAGAAAATATAAAAATAATAAATAATACCACGCGTGAAGTTCACATAATCTCCTAATAATATTGTTATAAACTAGACTAAAAGATTATGAATTGAATAAGAATGCTCTTAACACTTCTTTATTATTTTTTAACTTTGTCATCTAGTATTTTAACTTTTAGGAATTATGAATAGAATAAATTAAAATAAAAAAAATTCATTAGCGTTACTTGCTATATTAAGACAACTTATAATCTAACCTTTAGTGACAAACTTGATTAGAGTCTTGTGTTTTCTAATTATTATTATAATAAGAATTTTATTATTTTTTAACTTTTAATCTTTTAATTATAACCAATTATTCATTGCATATTTAAAAATTAAAAAATATATCGCATTCTTATTTGCCTAATAATGAAAAATAAAATATTAATTTTAGAGTGTTTTATTCATTAGTTTCATTTTAATACGATCAAATATTCGTATTTGTTGGTCACGAATTCCTTACTAATCTAAAACATGTTCTTAATCTAGTATTAGAATAGTTTAAACCCTTTTAATGATTAAATTACATACCAGAATGTTAATTTATTTATTTCACAACCTATTAAATTTTTATATTCATTATATGAGAATTTGACATGGCACAAGCCTAACAAAAAGCATAAATGGACCTAAATTTTGGATCAAATAGATTAGATACACAACAGTTTATAATTTCAATAATATCTCTTTTTCTAGCGAGTCTCTCACAAAATTTGAGTAACGACGCTCTTCCTAAGTTTCTCCCTATATAATTATGTACACAATATGAAGGTAAAAAATTACCCATCCGATTGCCTTTTCGATTTATATCGTAAACCTGCGGATTTAAATTTTCAGAGACACCAATGAAAAGTATTAGTTATAAAAATGAGAAAAAAAAAAGGAGGAAAGAATAATGCATTAATTTTTAATTTGTGTATATAAATTATATTTATCTTGCGTCTTAAATGATATAATAAAATTTTAGTAAATATAGATATAATTCACTTATTATTTGTGTATTAAATAAATTATATTTGTGTTATATCATTAAATGAGAGTAAATACTATTATTTATTTAAATAAAATTATTTAATTTAATTTTACTAAACATAATTAACTGTATAAACATAATTTAATTCATTCAATATTAATATATATTTTAAAAGATATTTTAGTATAAATATAATAAAAATAAAATATATGTTATTTTAAGTTTAGAATTTATATTTGATATAATTGTATCTTACGCAAATTCTATATAATACAAATATATGTTATTAGATTTTAAAATTTTAGTTAAAGAAATAATTTTCAGATCTTAAAATTTTATTTGTGCTGAAATTATACCCTTTATTTTTGTTATAATTTTCAAATATAAAATAATAATGTATAATAAATTTAAATTTTTTTGATACAAATATAATTTATTTAATTAATTATATTTTAAATAAATTAAAAAATAAACGAAATTAATTATGAATACGATTCGTTTAAGAAGCGATGAACACGAATATGATTCTTTATTATTTGTGTCTTTTTTAAAATTTGGATACAGCCGTTATAATCTTATTTAAAATTTGGATACAGCCGTTATAATCTTATTTACGTTGAATAATTACATAGTGGCCTAAATATCCATGAACAGTACTTATTTAATTAAAATAATTAAATTATGCTTTTATTAGGACAAAATAAAATATTAGGGACTTAAATGTTATTATCAATACGTGAATAGATGAAGGATCCTATGTCACTGCGAAAGACAACTAAAACAAGTTCTGCGGTGGAGATGCAATTGTCATATAGAAAACCTGACAGTCAAGTTATGTTATCCTTCAGGGAGTCCCGGAAACTCACATGCGGAATTTATAGAAACCCCCTCTCCATCTCGCATCTACCCCGGTCAAATTTGCCTCTGCCTGTTGCCTTTGTTCCAACGAAAAACAAATCCTTTCAATCCGCCCTCTTTTCTTACAGAACAAACCTTTTCGTTTTCTCTCATTGCAATGCCAACAACTACTACAAGAAAAAAACTCATCCTCAACACTGTTTCAGTAAGCTTAGGCTGCGGAAGCACATGTAAAAGACCAAAACTCTCTTTCCTCTTCCATCCAAAACAAAAAACAAAAAAATGCTATTATCAGAAACAACAAAAAAATTCTCCTTCTTCTCATTACAACGTTATCTCTTATTCAAGCTCATCTTCTCTGAAAACAAACCACACTGAGTACTACGATACTGCCAGCGCAGCCACCTTCTCTCCAAACATGAAAACTCCGACGTCACAGTACTGGGACTCAGAAGTCGAATATTCACGGACGGTTCGAGGATTCGGACGCGTCGGGGGAGAGAGCGTCGCCGTCGAGAAAGATTCTGACGACCCTTATTTGGATTTCAGGCAATCCATGCTGCAAATGATATTGGAGAAGGAGATTTACTCCAAAGATGATCTGAAAGAGCTTTTGAACTGTTTCTTGCAGCTGAATTCTCCTTACCACCATGAGATTATTGTTCGAGCTTTCACGGAGATCTGGAATGGCGTGTCTTCGGTGAAGTCTGGTTCATCTTCTTCGTCGAAGCTGCGTTATTCTGGGTACGGATGCAAGTAGTCACGCGAGTTGTAGGCATAGTGCTCGTGATGCATTTTGTGTTTAGTAGGATTACATCCTGACGAATAAATCTTTTCATGTCTGAAATGTAATGAAATGTCAGAAGAAGATACATAGAACTGTATGTAACTGTGGGTCTCTCCTTCAGGTTTTTTATCTTGGTTTGGTTATCTTTGTACAAAGATTTTAATGGAAATGGAATGGCGAAATTCAGAGACTTATCGAGCCGTTAA
The DNA here is from genome assembly GCA_035221805.1 of Trichilia hirta. Lineage (NCBI taxonomy): Eukaryota > Viridiplantae > Streptophyta > Magnoliopsida > Sapindales > Meliaceae > Trichilia > Trichilia hirta. The sequence goes on along the minus strand of JAWDEX010000005.1, from coordinate 8,033,881 downwards.
TTTTTTGATTAATTTTTTCAGAGTACTTTCTTCATTCTGTATATTGGTGGTTTTTTCAATGTAAATTTGGTATTTTATTTTGGGTTAAAGGCAGTAAAATAATGGGGCGGTCAAAATTTTCTCCCTGCCCTGGGGAGGGGGAAAGACAGGCAATTGGATTTGTCTTGAATTTTAATTTCAGGCCCCCGATGTCCTCTTTATTTATTTCTTCGGATACAGTCTTATCATTTAGGTCTCTATGTGTTATGTTTTCTTAAATGTAGACACAAGTTTTTCTTTTTGCGTCAAATAAACTCCTGCCTTTATCAAAATGTTCAAATTACTTATATAATAACTAAATTTTGACCAAATATAAGAGTATGAAAGTATTTTGGTTGTTTGCAAAATAAAAAAATTTCAGAGAGTTACTTAACACAAATGACCTTATTTCGGTCTTTCTTTGAGAAACCATAAAAATACATGGACATAGATGATAATCTTGCACAGAACAACCTGGGTAATTTTCATGCACAGTGAGTACAATGGAATGCCGAGTTCTGTCCATTTTTCGACACTCTCTGGCTTTGTGCTATCCATTGTGATGATAGTTTCTGCTCCGACCCATCTCTGTCTTCGTGTCACTTTAGATCCCTTGACACACAGTTTTGCTGATACTCAAAACCTCAACCTAATACAATAAAAATGAAAAGATACAGGTAAGAATTAAATCAATTAATAAATAGTGAATATTGCAGTCTAGTTCGAAATGTAAATAGCATCTTTTCGTTCCCTATCTTATATAGCCTTTTAATTAATTCATGAAACTGAATGAGAATTTCTTAATGCAATAAAGTCTATGAACGTTGCACTATATATCTGGTTAATTATTAGATTGAATTTAATGCTAGTTTGACGAACAAAATTACATATATATAATAGTCCTACCAACATATGGATATCCCGAGTTGTCATATTAATTAAATAAAATTTAATCTTATTAAAATTCCTGAAATACCCTTTAATGAAGAATCATCTCCTATAATAATAGTTCTCAACTATTATTTTTTATTGGGAGAGGTTCAAATTTTCTCAATTTTTGTGAGAGTAAAATTTTCTAACTTGAAAGTAGACCTATTTTTTCAACTGATATTTGCCTGTCGCTTCGGCCCCTTTGTAAGTATTTCATTCTCGAAGCTTTTACTTGTCCTTATTTATGGAAAAAGAAAAACTCTTGGGACCCATATGTTATTATTTCTAATGTGAAAGTAGACCTATATTTCCAATTGATCCTTGCCTGACGCTTCCTCCCCTTTATCAGTATTTCATTCTTGAAGCTTTCGTACGTCCTTATTTATGGAAAACGGAAAACTCTTGGGACGCATATGTTATTATCCTGCAAATCGTATCCCTAATCTAAATAAAATCTTATTCTTGGAAGGCATTTAATTTTCTTGACTGCAGAAGAGACGCGTTAATTAAGATGAATTGAAATTAAAGAATAGAAGAAGAAACTGGAGGGAGGTAAAGCATGCAGTAGCAATTATGGTATGCAAATTGCAATAGTAAAATTTGAATTCAATCTCTCTCTTTCTCTCTCTCCCATAACTATTTCATAAATGAATTGTCTGATAAGTTAAATGAATGTGCTTTGCTTTCAAGTTTCATTTCAAGGTTTATTCAAATAAAAAAATATAAGAAAGCAGCTCCAGAAATGAATCTAAGCAAGCTACATGCCTGTTAGTGGAAACATAAGGGACCTTCATTGAAAATCAGAAGCAGATCCGAAAAAGAAAGCTTTCATTTATTCATTCAGAATTATGTTATCAGATATATGAAATCGATGCAACATAAATTGCAAGTCAGTCTAGTCCAGCTCACCCACTCTTTTTAATTGCTTGATCATAAAATCAAATCTGGTTTTGCTTTCAATGCTTGAAAGAGGAAGCAATATGCTTTTGTTGCTGATATTTTGTTTTTGTGAAACAAAATAATGTTAATTGCTTTTCAAGTTATGTCTAGTTAAAGTTTAATAAGTAGACACAAAGACCATCTTTAACGAATCCTTTAACAAAATTTCTTTGTTAGTGGGAGACATCAGACGTCTCATTGCTTTTCTAGGATGGAAAAAAAGAAAAAGAAAGGCTAAGTATAAAAAGTCAGAGGAACAAATATACTTAAAAAGGTAGAATTCATCTGAAAATGTCCCAAAAAATAAAAATCTACGAAAGAATTAGGGTTTGTTTGAGACATGGTATTAAAATTAATTGAACATGCAAATCTCTTAAGTAATTCACAATCGATGGTTATGAAATAAAATTATCAATCATCAAATGTAAGTCGATAAAAGTTTAGTGAGCAGTATAATCAAAGAGAAGGTTAGTAGCTACTAAGGGTGTACCGACTTGACGTCTAACTAATATTATTTGGCTGGCCACCTAGATTTGAAACTTGAGGCAAGAATGTGTGTGTTTTGTATTTAAAGGCATAGTTTAAAAAGTTAAAAGTCGATTTGGGCTGCAGGTTGCCTGGTTGTAGTTCCAAAGGCTGTAGGCCTATGACTTCCATAGCTCGCCTACAGTGTAGTTAAAAATGTTATAGGTTATTTAACCTGCAGTTATTCTGCCTGTAATTTATAAGGCTACAAGCTCATGATTTGCACACCACACCTATAATGTATTTCGGGCTTGCTTGCGCATCTCAGAGGGGGGAGTTCGGCATTTATGAAACAATTTAGCACTTGTTTTTGAAATTTTATGAAAATACTACAATTACAAATATGTCCTCATCAAAAAGAAGTGTAACATTAATTTTGTCCATAGCAAGGGGAAGGAAGTTGATACTACAGAAAACTGTCCGTCATTTCATCACAGGCAGTCGGTGAAACTGGGCAAAATATATATGGATATGCTGACTACCTGAGCCACTTGAACAAGTTAAACTGTCAAATCCTGTATATTGTGTAGCATCAAACATGGACAAAATTGTTGAGGGGCCATCAATCCTAGCATCAGTCATGTAGTTCTTTTTAGTGATCAACTGTTGCAGAAAACGATGATACAAGAAACAAATGAAAGACAAATCGATGTGGAACAGAAATAGCATATTCATGTAATTCTATCTAGTTTTCTTCTTTCAATATTACAGTGCATGGTATTGTTTGATAAAGAACAGACAATTGTGGCAATTGCAAAGGTGTTAAAAAATAAAAACCCTGAAAGTACTCTCAAGTGCATGAGTTGTCTCAAAGAATAAGGCCCTTGTACAAATCTATTGCCCAATGAATTAAAACATTTTCATTTGGAGAATCGATTTTTGGGCCTCTGGATTATTTGTTCATGAGCATTTAAGCTAATGAAAATCATGCACACCGAGATAAATCCCTGCCAAAGAGGACACGAAAACCAAGTTTTTTGAATTATGTCTCTCCATGAAATTAATGCCCTTTAATAAATTGTCCCTATTTCATATTGTTTTATACCTAATAATGTTTATTTTTTTATTTTTTTATTTTTTTATTTTTTTTTTTCTCTAATTTTAAGAAAATTTTGATGGTAATAAGGCCCTTTCGGGAAAGTTGCTGGAATCCAATTGTTGTTTATGGGGTGCTTGTGTCTCATTGAATGGCAGACGAGCTCAAAACAAAGCATGTTAAGTAGGCATTTGAAAAATTCGCGTCTATCCATTGCCCTATTCGGGTTCAGCAAAACACGAGCATCCATGTTTTATTGAAGATCGTAATTCATCAACATCATTGGGACAGAATAAAAAATTTTTGAGAATTAACCTATAATCTTATAACATTCTTTCATGAATAATACTTTGAATATAAAATGGTTTGCACAAATTGACATGACACATAATAATTATTAGTAATCTCATTGATTTTGTGTATATAATGCCACATTAGTTTGTATATAACAATTTGTATAAAAAATTTATTTTTTAATACTGCACTTTTTTCAAACGTTTACTACAGAGTTTGATTACGTAGAAGCTAAAGAAAAATTTTGGAAAAATATTGAAGTGCATGTAACTTATAACTGCATATAATTTATTTGGAAAAATTTTACTAATGACTATTGAAGTGCATATAACTTATAAGCCATGACAGCAACTGAAAATACACCATTTGGGCTGGAATGTTTTCTTGTAGATCAGACACTATAACTTTCAAAACGAGGCCCATATTAGATCCAACATCGCGGCCCAACCAAGAGTCAATACTCCTCTCCCTGATTCGATGAGGAATTCATAGTCTAGTTTCAAGAATTCCTACGAGCTTCTAATTCCACTGTGAAGCCCCGCCAATATGAAAAAACTAAATTCAATCATTTTCCATTCAGGGATTTAAACATCTCCAATTCGGATATCATGGTACTCTTATATAAACCTCCCTAACAAATAAATTTCCATCGTTATTCACAAATCTCAACCTCTGTCCTGATTCTCCATTCGATGGATTCAAACTACGTGTTAAATAATTGAGAAATAAAGACTTGTTATTATATTAATATTCTGTGGGTACATGAATATAACAGCATTTTTTATGAAAGAATTTAACATAAAACAACCATATAATAATGATAAGATTCAACATATAAAATAGATACTGATAAGATCTGTTATAAGAGAAGATAATGATAAAATTTATCATAAAATAAGATAATAATATTGAAATTTTACAAAAATTAAGTAAAAAAATATAACCATTATTTATAGAATAATGATAGGATAAATTACTTAAAAATAATTTCAAATTTGAAGAGTTAATTAAACATAAAAAAAGTGTTAGCACCTCATAATTTTTATAAAAAAATAGTTATTACAAATATAATAATATTAAATTTTAATTTTTTAAATTTATTATTTTTTTTAAAAATATTAAAAATATTTCACTGTATTAAATTTTTAAAAAGTATTTATTAAGAAAAGAAAAAATATTAAGAATATTTTATCATCTTAATTTTTTTATTAATTAAAAATTTTAATCAAGAGAAAAGAAAATATTAAAATTATTTGATCATTTTAATTAATTTTTTTTAATTTTAATATTATTTTATTAAAAAAAGAGAATATTAAAAATATTCTGTCGTATGAATTAATTTTTATTATATAAAAAATAAAAAGTTATTTTTAAAAAAATAAAATTATAAATACAATAAATAAATAAATAAATACAATATTAAATTACATGAATAATTTACGTAAACAAAACAAACAAATGGGAGCAAATTTTCCACTCAAAATTAACAATAGATTAATTTATTATTATTTACAAAAATAACAAAGCTATAATTTATAAATGTTAAAATTTATTTTTGAGTAAAATTGTAAACATCTTATTAAATTTAATCCTAAATTTAAAGAAAAATTTATTTAAATTATTTTGCAAATGTATTAACAAGCTAAAATTATCTAAAATTTTTCCTAAGGTTAAATTGCAAAATTTTCTAAAATATAAATGCAATCTATGAATATTCCTAAGTTGAACCTTATTTGGATTGAATGGACAAACCTACTAAAGTATTTGTTTCACAATTAAACTAATTTAATTATGTACCAAATTTGAACCAAATCCATAAATAAAAAAGAAAAATATAGAAGAAAATTAAAAGGGTTAACTTAATCTTCTTCCTGTAGGTTTAATTATTATTATTTTTTTGTTTATTGCCATGTCCATTGCTCCTCGTTCACACGACGTCCTCACCCACACCTCAATTGAAACAGATAAAAAGATTGAACGGTTACCTCAAAAGTCTACCGCCATAGCAACGCCAAACATCGCTTATCCCTCTGCTGGCCACAGAAAAGAAATAATCAAATCCCATCCTAGAACACAACCACTCCATCCCTGAGCTCTTGCATTTAGTTTAAGACAAAATCGGGGTAATTCTCTTCTTGTTTCAATTTTTTCACATCATCACCACTCAATACCTGCAGCTGCCACTCACCAGCTACGGTCACCACCTGGCGAGCGTTACTTCCCCGATACTTATATGTTGCTGTAATTAGTTCCTTTGCTACTGAAAATTGCGAATCACTTGCCATCTCATGTTCTTCAGAATCCAAATCTTAACCTCCCAAGTTCGGACTCTTCACCTCTCATTCGTGCAACGTCTGCCTCAGACAATGCTTTCCATTGTGTGGTTATGATAAATTATAGTGGTTGTGATGATTATGACGTGGGTGATGGTTTATGATAAGTCAATTTATGAGTTGATGAATCACGTTCAAAATTGAGACTTTAGACTTAAGCTTCCACCAAAAATTTTAAAGGAATAAGTTTTCCCTTGTTTATAATTTTTATTGATTCGAGATCTGTTAATTAAAAGTTTTTTGATCCTAGTTATTATTAGACAAGTGAGTTGATCTAGTTATGGTCACTTCGATATCTCGACTTCCACCTTAATTATCAAGACGATCTTATTTCTTTATTTCAAAAACGAAAATCTCGGATGAGACATATAAGTGTATTTTTCGAGAAATAATTCAAGCATCCTATTATATTAAGGGGCACTATATCCTGTAACTTGCAGGCACTCATTTTGGTCTCAGACCTAACGTAAGAGAATAGTAAAAAGACTTATCAGATAACCATACCTAATCTTGTCTAATCAGGCTCTCGTTCTCTTATGCTCACACGTGCATGGGCCCTATAAATGATGAAATTGCTACATTGAGAAGGGGATTTTGATGATTTGATTCCTTTGGAGCCATTTTTCAACAATTAAGAGAAAGAATCTGCATTTTTCGAGTTCAGCCCCCGGGTAAGGAAAACACTCAAACACTTATACTTTATCTTTCTTTTAACTTGGCCCTGAATAATCCGCTGATTTGAGTGTCGAAGTTTATTCACCGGTAATACGGCTTCACTCTTAACTTATTTTCTTGTGATTTCAGGTCGTCTCTGAGGGTCCCTGTTAGGAGGTTCTACATCGATCGTAATAGTAAAATCTGTGTGGTATACTATGTTTTTCGTCCCTGAAAAATTTAGGCATCAAAAGTTGACACAGTCTATGAAAATGGGCTAAAAGCCTAAACAAGAAGTTTGAAAGGTATTTCATGCAAACATAGCAGGAAATACTAACAGTCATCTTTCTAAAAAAGTGCGGAAAGAGAAAGCCGAGGATCTTTCTCACACTGACAAAAAGAAGATCATTACAGATCGTTCGATGAAAACGAGGTACATGCTCACCATGTTGATGACCTAGCCAGTTGAGCCACTATTAAAATCGAGGAGTGTGAGTCCTGGCAGATGAAAGGAGGGCCGGTGGAGCCTAAAAATATAAGAAAGATTGATAATCGAAAGATTATTAAATTGGAACGCAAAAACCAAATGCTAAAAAAGGAAGCAGCAAGGCTGAGGGCGTTGTTTCGGCTGCAAAAACACGAAGGGAGGCACCAAATCGTGCTAGAAGCCTCAAAGGTAAGAGCCAATTATTCTCCAGGGGAGAGGGACCGAAAAGCCTAGAATCCAGCTAGTGGAGCCGCTACTAAAAATGCCTACTTCACCAGTCTGCAGAAAGAGAAGGGTAAAGCAGATGCCTATGACGAAATAAAAATAAATGCTGATAACAAATCAATGATGTCTGCTACTCCGTGCAGCTCTAAAATAGACCCGAGAATCCCCCATCAGACCCAAGTATACCACGGTGGACTTGTGATCTCAATTCAATAAAATTAGGTCTCGAAACTATAGTGTTCGACCTGCAGACCCATAGATAATCGAAACTTGTGTCAAGAAGATACTGGAGAAAATTGTGATCGAAAAAACAAGGACAAGTCTGCTAAGGAGTGCAGATAAAAAATTCGAGATAGAGAAATGCAGTGATTCTCCTTTTACTAAGAATATACTGAAACTGACCATCCCCAGAAAACTTAAAATAATGCAGATCACGCCTTATACTGAAAAGGTCGACCCCACACTGCATCTGGATATTTTTAAGAAAATGATGCTTATTCAAGGACTGAGCGAGTTTTAGATGTGCCGATAATTCTCGTTGACATTGGAAGAATAGTTTAAGGTGTAGTTCAGAAGCCTTTCAAAGGGTACTATCGAGAGTTTTCGACAATTAGGCCAAAGTTTATAAAAGAATTTCGAAGCATTGTGAAAATTGCCTGTAGTGCAAGCGACCTCATCCTGTTACAGCAAGGTCCTATTGAGAGCCTCCAAAATTTTATGTCAAGATATCACGAAGATGTGATATAGTTAGGGGCTTTTCACCACCCACTTACATTGAAAAGATTGAGGAGGGGGCTTCAAGTGGAGAGAGGATGTATGCTATTAACAAACGATCAGTTACCACATATAAAGCAGCCTGAAGGGAGCTTTTTGACGAAATAGATATCGAGGACCGAGTATTCCTAAAGAAGAAAGAGGAAAGGGCGAATTGTCCCGAGCAAAATGACAGAAAACTTTTCCACAAGGGAGACTTGAGGAAATATGAACGTGCTGGCTGAAATGACAGAGGCAATAGACACCTTCGACCGCCCCAGCAAAATGATATAATTAAGAAGCCAATCTTGGATAAAGAGCCGTATCAAATAGCTCAGGTGGGTGAAAAGAATTTCATTCAGTTAAATATTTTCCTCTTGCAAGCCCTGTGATACGCCAAAGACAACGAACTCCACGTGGCAGAGCCGACCCCTATCAGGTCTAAGAGAGCTAACATTTTGGGCCGTTAATTTTGCGATTATCACGGGTGTTATGAGCACAACACCAACAACTATTTTTATTTAAAAGAACAAATTAATTTTTTGGCAAAAAATCGATACCTGGATCAACTGTTGGCCAATCTCAAGGATGAGGAGTCCTACCAGGTCAAGAAGCACTAGACTATAGTGATATCAAGTAGGCCCACCCTTATGGGGAGTTTGAACCATTCTACGAAGAATTATTTAAGATACTTATTGCCAAACTTCAGTAACGATTTTTACATTATGAACGTTCTAGAGGCAAAAAAGCCAAGGGTCGTATCGATACCTATAATATTTATCGATATGAAAAAGGTGGGCATACATTATCCTCACGACGATGCCTTAATAGTCACAATGGAAATAAGAGAAAAAGAAGTCAATCGAATCCTCATTGATACGAAAAGTTTTACGGACATCATTTTTAAGGACTCCGTTGATGCATTGGGAATAGAGGATGTGAGGTTAGGAAACCCAGAATCTGCCTTACATAATTTTGAAAAATTTTGTATCACGGCTCTGGGTATAGTATCTTTGCCTATGACTATGGGAGACAAACCATAACAGAAAATTACCATGATCGAGTTCCAGGTGGTAGACTTGCCAATGAAATACTCTATCATTTTAGGGTCAACTATTTCTCTGGGCTATCAAAGTGATAGAGAGCATCCACTATCTAAAATTAAAATTTTGGGTCGGTAATAAAGTTAGCATAATATGAGAAAGTCAGAGAAAAGCATGGTTATATTTTGCAACCTCTTTTAGGCATGTCCACTGTATTCATAAGAGGAGCCAGGATCAAGAAAATGAAAACATCGATGATGATAGTGTGGAGCAAGCTGGAACAAGTTCGCAGAAAGAGAACGAGGCCCTGTTCGAAGACAATTTTGTTGTTGAATCTGTGGAAAAATTAAGAAAAATAAGCTTAGATAATTCTGATCCCCAGAAGATTATCTGAATTGGCACCCATCTCAACTCTGACAAGACCTGAATGATGAAAGAATGCCTGCGACAGAATAAGGATGTATTCCCATAGAGCCATAATGATATACCTGGGATAAATTCTCAAATCATCATGAGCTCATACCAATAGCTGTATTGACTAGAAAAAACATAGACGAGGATGTCTACTTAGGGCAACTGCTTATTGTATTAGAAGATTTTTTATGGATGACTCCTTTAAAGCTATACCTACAAGAGAAAAAGCTGCCAGAAGACGAAAAATAGGCTTATAAAATCAAAAATTAGGTAGCCTAGTATAGTATAATAGATAGTGTACTTTACTGATGCGGCTATGGTTCGCTATATTTAAGATGTCTACAAAAAGATGACACAGATTTAGTACTGAGAAAAGTTCACAAGGGTTCTTGTAGTGACCATGGGGATGGATGAGCTCTGACTCACAAAATTCTGAGACAAGGATACTATTAGTCCATATTACTCAAAGATGTGATTAGAACCACGAGAAGCTGCCTAGGTTATCAGATACACGGCGCTATAATTAGTCGACCACAAAAAAAACTTACCACTTTAGCAAGCCCCGGTCGTTTGTGCAATAAAGACTGAATTCGATTAGCCCACTGACCACGAGGCGAGCTTAGATGAAGTACGCCATAGTTGTCATAGATTACTTCACGAAGTGGATAGAAGCTGAACCTTTAGTCACAATAATCGAAAAGAAGACCATGGTATTTGCGAGGAATTATTTGATCTACCGTTTTAGCATTCTAAGGATAATAATAATGGATAATGGGAAAAAGTTTAATAATGCCAGCTTTCGAAGTTTCTAGAACGAGCTACAAATTGACTTACGTTTTACCTCTCCTACACATCCTAAGTCCAACAGACAAGTCAAGGCTGCCAACAAATTAATTAAACAACTGTAAAAGAAGAAGCTTGGAGACCATAAAGCGGCCTAGATGGATGAATTGTCATAAGTTTTGTGGGCTCTGAGGACGACCCCAAAGACGACTATGGGTAAAACTCCCTTTAACCTCACCTACAATGTCAAGTCATTAGGCTAATTAAGATAAGAACTCCGAGTTTTTGGGTCTGATATTTGGATGAACTGTATAATGAATATTCCAGGCGACTCGATCTAGATCTACTAGAAGAATGACGAGAGTTGGCCACGATAAAGATAGCTGAATACCAAAAAAAGGTAACTCGTCACTACAATAATAAAGTTCAGCCCTGAAAATTTTGTGTAGGGGACTTGGTTGTTAAGAAAGCTAAAGTCGATGCTCAGTTAGCAAGGAATGGTTCATTAGCACCAACTTAGGAAGGACTGTATCAAATTATTAACATAAACAACCCAAGATCTATAAGTTGCAGTACCCCGATGGGAAAAATATTTGACACTTGTGTGTGATCACATGCAAACCACAGAACACAACGAAAATAATAATTTTATCGGGTATTTAACAGTTCTGCAAATTAAACATATTTAATTTACAATCACTAACCTTTAGTGATTCTCTGATGAAGTGCAGTACCAATAATATGATGCCTCTGAGAAATC
>JAWDEX010000005.1:7991523-8020765 GCA_035221805.1 Trichilia hirta | reverse complement strand
GATGTTCCACTTCTTTTTCATAAAGGTATGTCTGTAATTGTAATATTTTCATAAAATTTCAAAACACGAGTGCTAAATTGTTTCATAAATACTAACTTTTTCTTTGATAATACTGATTCCTAACCTTCTATCAACTTAATTTTGACGATCAATAATTTTATTTTGTATCCATCAGTTTTGAATTACTTAAAGATTTTGCATGTTCAACTAATTTTAGCACTATATCTCAGAGAAACCTTAATTCTTTTGTAGGTTTTTATTTTTTTCTGGGTATTTGCAGATGAATTCTACCTTTTTAAGCATATTTGTTTCCCTCACTTTCTATACTTCGCCTTTTTCTTTTTCCAGCCTACAAAAGCAACGAGATGTCCGGTGTCTCCCACTAACAAAGAAAGTTTGTTGATGGGTTCGATAAAGATGGTCTTTGTGTCTACTGATTGAAACTTAAACAGACATAACTTGAAAAGCAATTAACATTATCTTGTTTCAGAAAAACAATAGATCAGCAACAAAAGCATATTGCTTGCTCTTGCAAGCATAGAAAGCAAAACCAAATTTGATTCTATAGCCAAAGTAATTAAAGAGAGTCGTTGATCTGGAGTAAACTGGCTTGCAATTGATGTCGCATCGATTCATATATCTGAAAACGTAATTATGAATGAATAAATGGAAGTGTTTCTTTTTCGGATCTGCTTCTAGTTTTCAATGAAGGTCCCTCGTGTTTCCACTAACATTCTTGTAGCCAAAGCTAGGTTCCTCTCTAGTGCTGCTTTCTTATAATTTTTATTTGACGAAACCTTGAAATTGAAACTTGAAAGCAAACCACGTTCATTTTTGAGAAATTTATAAAAATGATTATATTTTTTATCCTATTTTTAACATTAATAATTACAACTGGAAAATTTTTTCAAATTAAATCAAACATTATATCTTAATTTTTTTCTAAAAAAATTAAGACTTTTAAATAAAACTAAATCTATTTTTAACTAAGGCCAAAAAAAAATTTCGAATAAGATTAAATTGACATTTTGGAGGGAGGCTAAACTTCCTAACAAAGTCAAAAAGAAAATTTGACAAGGCCAAACTGTACTTTCAAGCAAGTATTTAACTGTAAATTTGACGGATTTTTACTGTTATGTTATAGGAAATTATTGTTTAGATAATAAATAGTTGATTTAGTTTAAAAAATTATTAAGATGTGATTGATTTGAAAAATAGGGTTAAAACTATGATGTTTTTGGAAAATTTCCTTTTTTCTTTTTTTCCTTTTTACTTATTGGACAATTCATTTATGGGAAAAAGAGAGAGAGATTCACTTCAAATCTTACTATTGCAATTGGCATAAAATAATTGCTACAGCATTATTCAAAGTTTACACCATTGTTTTACCTCCCTTCAGTTTCTTCTGCTATTCTTTAATTTTCAATTCATCTTTTAACTAACGTCTCATCTGCATTTAAGAAATAAGATTTATTTAAGGGTTATGGGATAATAACATATGGATCCCAAGAATTTTCGTTTTTCATAATCAAGGACTCATGAAAGCTTCAAGAATGAATACTTAATCGAGGAGGCGAAGCGACAAGCAAAGATGAATTGGAAATGTAGGTCCACTTTCACATCCAGAAAAAAATTTACTCTCACAATAATTGAGAAAATTTGAACCTCTTTATAAAAAAAAAAACACTATGTTAAGAGGTGATTCTTCATCGAGAGTATTTCATTTATTTTAATAAAATTTTAAATTTCATTACATATAAATAAATTAATAAATTATGTATTTAATTATTTAAATTATGCCAATTCAGAGTTACCCATTTGTTATGTGTGTGTGTATAAACAAAGATTAATATACAACTAAATCGTAAGAAAAAAATAAACTGAGTTTACACTTAAAATCACACAATTTGATAAAAGTAATTCTGTATTATTGATGAAAAACTAAATTTAAAAGCTGGCTACTAAAAACAACATCTCTTTATATTATCTCTCCTATAAATCATTTATGCTTTCATACTCTCATAATAAGATCATATTCACTTAATACAATCGTACTATAAATCATTTTCAGACATAATAAGATCATTTATGCTTTCATACTCTCGTATCTTGGTCAAAATTTAATTATCATAAAAGTAATTTGAATATTTTTGATAGAAAGCGGAAGTTTATTTGATATAAAAAAAAGAAATTTATGTCTGCATTTCAGAAAACATGACATTTGGAGACCTAAACGTTTAGAACACCATCTGAAAAAAGGGCATCGGGTCCTGAAATTAAAATTAAAGATGAATTCCAATGTCTAGCTTTTCCCACCAGCGCAGGGAGAAATTTTAATCACCCCATTGTTTACTACCTTTAACCCTAAATAAAATAACAAATTTACATTGAAAAAACCATTAATAAAAAATTAACAGCTTAATAAGTCCATCGTGATTTTTGCCATTACATTTCCATTAAAATCTTTTGTACGACGATAATTTTCATATACTTGAAAAAAAAAAACACTAAACTAGAACAAAGACCCATATTTACATACAGTTCAATATCTTTCTTCTAACATTTCATTACATTTCAGAAATGAAAAGATTTATTTGTCAGGAGATAATCCTACCAAACACAATGAATCACGTGCACTATTCCTACAACTCACATGACTACTTGCATCTATAACCAGAACTACGCAGCTTTGGCGAAGAAGACGAACCAGACTTTACTGAAAACGCGCCATTCCAGATTTCCATGAAAGCTCGAACGATAATCTCGTGGTGGTAAGGTGAATTCAGCTGCAAGAAACTCTTTTAGATCATCTTTGGGGTAAATCTCCTTGTCCAATATCATTTGCAGCATGAAATGCCTGAAATCCAAATAAGCGTCGTCAGAATCTTTCTCGACGTCGACGCTTTCTCCCTCGATGTGTCCGAATTCTTGAACAGTCCGAGAATACTCGACGTCTGCGTCCCAGTACTGTAACATCGAAGTTTCCATATTTGGAGTGAAGGTGGCTGCGCTGGCAGTGTCTTAGTACTCAGTGCGATTGGTTTTGAGAGAAGATGAGCTTGAAGAAGAGATAACGTTGCAATGCGAAGAAGAAGAAGAAGAATTTTTCTGTTTTCTGTGGTAATGGGATTTCTTTGTTTTTGGTGGAAGAAAAGGAAAGAGAGTTTTGTCTTTTTGCAGTTGCTTCCGCGTCCTAAGCTTACTGAAACATTGTTGAGGACGAGCCTTTTGCTTGTAGTTGTATTGGCATTGTAATGAGAGAAAAAGAAAAGAGAGAGAATTGGAAGGATTTGTTTTTGTAAGAACAAAGAGGGCAAAGCCAAATTTGACCGACGGAGATGGGAGAAGGAGAGAGGAGGGGATTCTATAAATTTTTCATGTCAGTTTAGGGTGTAACTGAAGGATCTCATAAATTGACTGTCAGGTTTTCTATATGACAATTGGATCACAACCGCACAACTTGTTCTAGTTGTCCTTGATGCTAATAGAGGATCCTTGGTCTATGATTATTGCCATGTTAACATTTGATACTAACTTTTAAGTCCCTGAGATTTTATTTTGTCCTAATAAAATCATAATTTGATTCTTTTGATCAAATAGATCCCATATTCTTTCCTTTTTTTCTCCCCCTTCCATGACTAACATTTCCTTTGGTGTCACTGGAAATTTAAATCCATAGGTTTATGTTATAACTCGAGAAGCAACCAAATGGATAATTTCTTACCTTCATCTTATGTATATAATTAATTATATATAGAGAAATTTACGAAGAACACCATTACTCGAATTTCGCGATAGATTCTCACCAGATATTATTAGATTATAAACTGTCGCATATCTAATTTATTTGATCCAAAATTTAGGTTAATCGATGTTTTTATTAGGTTTATGCCATGTCAAATTCTTACATAATCAATACGACATAAATTAATACGTTATGAAATAAATAAATTGACCTTATAGTTTCTAACTTAACTATAAGAGGTGTTTAAATTATTTTAACAATAGATTAAGAACATGGTTAAGATTAGGGACGACATTTATGACTGAAGGATTAGAATATGCGGTCATATTCGAATCGAATGAACCGGATGGATAAAATACTCTAAAACCTATAAACGGTACTTACAAATACAATCTTTGCCAGTTGCCAACACTTGTACCATTTCGATTATTCATTTATTTTAATAACCAAACATCATTTAAAACAGAAAGCAATAAATATTATTTATTATTTACGAAATTATAACAAATTTTTTATCAAAACAGTTCTTTTTTTAGCACAATTAAAATATTTCTTTAAATATAAATATAATGCTTATTATCTAATATTTTATGCTTTCTTCTAAACCAACTAAATTAAGTAAATAATAAACAATGTCTTACGTGTAACTTGGGCAGGCCAGGTTAAGCCCAGTAGTAACGGGCCACTACACTAACTCATACAGATCAACAAATCAGCCTAATGGGCCCACCCCCTCATCTCTAATAGACCAGTGGATTGTATGTTTTACGATGATGGCGTCGGAATGAAGATCCACATGATGAATTCAATGTTCCCATGCGTTGAGGTTGAATATGTCGCCACCTGTCCTCCTTTTTTCTACTGCTCGACCCATCTCTCCGTTTACAGTTCTTCCATCGTAGGTACTGCTATTAATGCACCTAATACCTATTTATTCACACGCAAATATTGGTCCCTAATAATTTGTACATTCTGAACTTCAATTTCTCATTGCAAGTCTTCTTTCTCAACGATCTTGTTGCATGCACCAAACTGGAAAATTTTCAGACAATTTCATTTTCATGTACCCTTTTGACTGATCAATGTTTGTATCTTCCCATTTTCTCACTGTAAACATCAGTTTACCTGACCCATTGGTCTCTTTTTCTCTGTGATTATGTTCTTTCAGGGCAACAAGAGATATGGTTTGTGAGAATTTACTCTCTGAATCTAAAAGACCTGCGAACTTTCGGTTGTGTAATGTGTCTAAGTATGAATATCAATGCTCGGTTTCTTTATCTTTTTCCTCTTCTTTTCTCGGTTTCCTGGTTAAATTTTTATTTATATCTTTTATTTGTTGTCAGTTACACTGCTGAATTACTAGAGGTTCGAGCTGATATTCCTAAATTGCATGTATTATTCGTCCCCGGAAATCCAGGTTTGTCTTTGTTGTTTTTAATTCAGTTGTTATAAGTTTCAGAACTGGCAATAAGGATTTGGGTTGGTTGTTGATATACAGGAGTTATTACATTTTACAAGGAATTTGTGGAATCACTGTATGAGAAACTAGGAGGAAATGCATCAATAATAGGCAAGACACAAAGTATTTCTTAGTATTGTTATTGTGCTTTATTTGCTAATGGGCATTTCAATTCTTCAGAGATTATTTCTATGCTAATTGGCTGCATCTAATTGTTCAATGCAGCTGTTGGGCATATAGCTCAAACTAAAAAGGTAATTGCATTCTTACAACGTAAAATTATTTTCGTTCTAGTACCCTTTATGGTCAATTAGTTTCTAGTCTATTAGCTTGATTTGTTATGAACATGTGAGAAAAAGAGATTTGACTATAGTTGCTATTTCATCTTTGTTCTATTCATGAAGTGTCTACGCTACTACCAGCTATATGTTGCCATGCTCAGAAACATACAGGGAGCTTGAGCTTTGAGATCATGGTGAAAATCCTATAGTCAGTTTTTGATTACATATTATTTTGCTGTATAATATGAGATTCATTTATATAATTGAGCAGCGATAACATAATAAGCATAATATATTTCTGTATGAGCTATGAACTGATAATTTAAAGCATAGAATGCTTGCCAAAGTAACGTTAATTCAAGTAAAATATGGTTTATGAATTTCTTTGTCAAACACAAATTCAATATGGCAGTTTTAGTTAATTGTCTACATTTTACACTGACATTTCCAAAGAATCAAAATAAGTAGGGAGGAGGTGGGAGGTGTGTGTAACTGTGGCGCATGAACAAACTCAGAAATTCTTAAATTCATTGTTGCTCTCGGTGATAAATTTGCTAGAGAAGTTAACAAAATCACTTTTATGTTTTCAAATACATGTGTCTTCTTGATAGTTAGTCCTCAAAAGTTACCACTAATGCCTCATTCACAAAGTCCCTCCCTGTTTGTTAAATTGCCATTTTTTTTTTTGTTTTAAAAGGAGTCCTAACCGATCCAACTTATTCTGTTTATTTGTTTGTTTGATTAATAGTGCTGTTATCCTTTAGAACTCAGTTTTATATCTTCTTCCTTTCTTCTTGGTAGAACTTGGATCATGGAAAGTTGTTTTCACTCCAAGAACAAATTGATCATAAGGTAACCTTGTGCTAGCTTTACTAGTCTAGTAACGGCAACTGTTAGTTCATTAAATCTGTAAATCTATCTTCTGGTTGGAGAAAATTATGTTCTGTAGTGATTAATAGTGTGGATATTTTTTTGAAGCGTTATTTTATGAAGCTGCATTGATGCTCTATTAGTTGATGTGCATTAGATTGCAAAAGGCACTCACTTGTAAAATATTGGAGACATTATTTCCATTTCCGTAAATTTTTCCCTGGAAATTAGGTGACAGTCAAGTCTGTCTAGTATGTGGCCTCTGTGTTCTTTCCCAATTCCATACTCTTTCTTAGTTTTTATGCTCAAAATTAATTTATCGAATCAGTATACCACCATAGTATATTATGTAGTAATCTTCATTCTGTCTTACATATTCTTTTTGCAGATGAACTTCATCAGTCAGGAATTACAGAATACTGAAGTTCCTATAGTACTGGTGCGACCGCTTTAAATTGTAATGCATTTTATAGTTCTACTATGGTGTTGACTTTTTGAAGTGTCTGGTCATCAATAAAACAGAAGTCTAAAATTGCAACTTCCTGTTAGGATCTTATAATCGTCTGTCAGCAAATTTGGCTTCTCCTCATGCATGCTCTCTGATATGAATGCTCCGATTAAAATTTATAGGGAAACGAGAAAAATATTCTGATTGAAAATATACTTGAATTTTCTAGATGATTTCACACCAATCATTAATTTACTTAAAATGTTTTGTAATACCTGTCGAATTTGTATTTTAACCCTTGGTAGCTAACTGACAGTTTGTCTCTGAAGGTTGGACACTCAATTGGTTCATATATAACCGTGGAAATGCTAAAGAGGTCTTCAGAAAAGGTGATGACCACATTCAACTCAATTTGATACTTCCATGGATGTTAGTACATTCTCTCACATCAAGGGTGGAACTACACAATTGCTCTTCCAGGCCCTAAAAAGTTTTAAAAGATGTAGATATCTATATACACCTATGGTTGTGGAAATTGTACTTTTACTAGTTGGGCCCCCATTTCTATTCCCTTTTAAACTTTGGAACCCTGGTTTAAGGATTCTGGTTTGGTCATTGACTCACATTTTCTAACTTTGGAAGCCCTGTTTGGGGCTGCTTGATTCCGTTGTAATAGGTGATATACTGCATCGGGCTGTATCCATTTTTGGTGTTAAACCGACAATCAGTAATGCAATCCATCATTGGCAAAATTGCAGCGTAAAGCCCTTTACTATTATGATTAACTTTGCATTCTACTCTTTATTTGGTAATATAGTGTGAATGCTTCTTTTGTGTTAAATAAGCAGTACACTTTTACATATAATGATAATGCATTCCCAGTGTATGTTAGGCTTTTTTCTTTTTTTGTTGCATGTTTCTTGCATGCTTTATGCTTACACTTAACTTCATCTGTGAATTATTCTCGTCAGTGACTAATTCAACCACATGTATTGCATAGATATATTATTTTAAAGCCTGATCTTTGGGTTGGTACAAATGATTGGATTATAAAATGTAGATCTTCGGCTGGTTGGGTTCTATTTTGACATTCTCTCTTGATTCTAGTTATTGAACCTTAAGTCTCCTTTATTCTTGAGTTTTTGATCTACCACTGGTGCATGGAATCTGAGAAAACAGTTTTATGATTTTTTCAGGTCTTCGGTCGCATCAACTGTGCTTAGTTTCACTGTGGCATCTTTGGGAATGCTACCTAGTATGGTATTAAGGTTTCTTGTGTACAAATGTTTTGGAAGGTCATGGTCTGCTACTGCAGTCGAGGCTACTTGCACTCACTTGTCACAGGTGAAGTCTTATATCAATTGTAAAGGATTAAGGAGTTAGCTTCTTGCATTGTGAATGTATATTTTGAGAATATTTTCGGTCTTTTTATTTTTTATTTTTTTTTTTACTTTATTAAATATATTCATCTTTAATAAATAGTGTCTTGGCAGACTTTCTAATTATACTCCAATAGAATAATAGATGTTTATGCAGAAAATCAAAAACTGGGAGTTTTCTTGTGCATTTATTTTACTTTTTGAATTCAAATTAATTGGTTTTGAAATTTCAATTGTTTTCAGTATCATGTTATGCGGAATATACTCTTTATGGCAATGACAGAGTTCATAAAGGTAAAATCTTCATTCAGTGATATGTTAAATTGTAGGATAATGTTCTCTTAGTATTTGACTTTATCTATAAGCTATACTTCTTGTCTTAATATATAGTTATCTTCTTCTATCTACACTATAATAAAAACTGTGCCATCTTGCCCTGAAGTTGTTTACCAACTAGTTAATATTTTTCACATCTTCTGCTTACTTCCATGGTAGTATGGTACAATATTAAAAAGTCATAGTGCACATTCTGAAAATCTTGTTGAAACCAATAAAACCGACATATTGTGTTATAGTTTTGGTAGTCATTGTTTTTCATCATCTTTATACGCATTCACTGCTCTTGTACACGCCATTCTAATTTTAGCCAGAATGCAGCATGATCAAGGACGTGTATTGATTGCTTTTATGACAATTAACCATTTCAAATCTAAGGAAGAAATTTTAAATTTGTATTTAGCGATAATCTTTGCTTAAACCTGATTATGTGAGAGTGACATGATCATTTATCAAAACGTACATTCATACAAACTGATAATAAGAGTGCAATTCTCCTTGTTTGTGTTTTTCTTTTTTGGTGTGTTTCTGTATTTTCTGTGGGAATTTATTTTATCTGTCATAAGCATATCAACTTATGAGTATACTAAGAACATAGTAGGCATTGTTGCTTATATTGAAGTTTTAGATAACTAGGTTGTGCTGACTATGAACCATTTCTTGTTAGCTATCAGAAACACCAGATTGGGAATTTATGGGAGAAAATCAGGGTAAACTTGCGTTCTTGTATGGTATTGATGATCACTGGGGCCCACTGCAGATATTTGAAGAGGTAAGGATGGATTCTTCATTATTTCTAAGAAATCATTTTTTAATGTAAAAAGCTTCAATGACACGCTTTGCATGCATGTGGCACTTATTGTTTTAGTATGCGATTGTGAAGAAGCCATATGCTTGTACTTTAGATTGATATGCAATCACTCCATCATCGAGATGGGAATTTGTAGGTCTGACTTATAATAATGGGTGATGATAAGCTACTTACTAACACCAGATTTATTGAGTATTTTTACCATACTATAGGAAACTTTTATGTGATATCTGAACATAAAATTTGCTCAAATGATCATACAAAACTGGTTTTATTTGGGGGGGTGGGGGGGTGGGGTGGAGATAACTTGTTGATAAGTTGTTACTGACAACTTGCGTTTTTCTTGGAAAAATGTTAATTACGTGTAGCGCATCTCTGGGAAACATATTAAGGGTATTGAGGTTGTTACTTAAGCAGTCTGCAATTATAATGAGAACCTTAATAGATTAGGTTCGGCAAGATATAGCCTTGTGTGAGGGTAATCCTAAATGATGGTGTTGACAACTAATTTTCTAACAATAGTTGTGGTGTCTCTGGATTTTTCACAATGACTTTGTGTTGCTTGATGCAGAGTTTGCTAGCAAATTTCTTTCCCTCTTCTCTCTAAATCATTCTTTTGTTTTTTCACATGGCATTCTACCACATTTTACTCTTTCAGATCTCAAAGAAGGCCCCAGATATTGCTCTATCAATTGAAAGAGAGGGCCACACTCATTCTTTCTGTTGCTCCGAGGCTGGATCAATGTGGGTTGCTTCCCATGTAGCTTGCTTGATAAAGAACAAAACTCCAAATTTGACCAAGTAAGGTCAGACCATTCCTTGCTACATTTTCAGAATTCCTTGGCGAATTTTCTCAAATACTGTGTACTGCGCTAGTAAGTTTTAATTTCCATCACCACAAGTAGAGGATATACTGTATCCAATTTCCCCAAGAACGACTAAACCTCCGTTACACCGTATCATTCATACAATAATCTAATAAAATTCTGTCATACATGCATTTATTTTGAAAACTGTAAATTACATTATCAGTTGAAATGAATAAAAATTTATATTCATGACATGATATCACTGGACAGTTATACTAGCTGCAGCATATACATGGTAGAATTTTCTCAATTTTCCATTTTCTAAGAAAAGCTAAATGCAGAATTAATCTTTTGCTTTTATGTCCTTAATGCCACATTTGTTTCCCGGTTGTTATCAGTTCCTTGTATGATATTGATGCTAATTTGTTATTATAGACAAATCCTAAGATATGATTACTAATTCTTAATCCTATAGTTGGTGTAATCTAATGGGTGAGATCATTGATGATGTTAATTAACTACCTCTAGTGAAATTATACTATAATTATTAAATTATTAAAGCAGAAACCACCAAAGAATGGCAGCAGAATCACAAGAATAATGGCAGGAAAATGGGTCATACTTCACCGAGTTAGCTTGTCATACTAATGTCCCGTGACTCTTGGGTTTCTGGACCTTTATTTTTTGTTGATAATACCAATATTAAGGACAAAATTACGTGCAAGTGAAATGATGATGATCGTGGAATTTTTTACAAATTAAGAAAATTAATATATTTTAGGGTTTAGAAATTAGAATGATCTTTGATCAATAATTAAGGTTATAAAAGCATTATTCAATCATCATTCCCAAGTAAATAAAATATTTCTTCAAAAGGGTCAATTCCAAGTAGAAATAGAAGGTCTTTGGAGAAATTATTTTTTGGTAAAAGATTCCATTATTTAACGGGACACAAATTTATATATAAAATTGAGATGAGTTCTTTTATTTTATTAACAAAATTTGATAATATAATTTTTTTTTTTAATATACAAAAGATCTTTGAATTTTATGATACACGAAAAGATAATTGCGTAATTAATGATCATAAAAGTAAAGAATTAAACGTTATTATTGTATTTATTAAAATGAATAAAGATAATTTATTAGAAGATCCAAACTTAATACTGCATTTGCTCGTGCACATTACTGTCTGCAGATCCTGGTATGGGTATAGTGATGACAGGGGAGAAGGATCCATTTGAAGACATCTGGACCCTTGAAAATAAAAATTAAAAAAAGATCCATTGGCTAAAGATCTTCCCTGCTGTTACATCAGTTTCTTAGTGTAAGAAAGCCCACGAGTCGTCTTCTCACCAATTACGTTTATTTTTATTTTGTTTAACCACTTGATCCTTTTGTTTTGGAAAAAAAATACTTTATCAGAAAATAATATTCCAGTGCCTAATATTTTACAATTTTTAACTTGTATCAAGTAATCCTTTTGTATGTTTTATAATATTAATTTTGAAATTTTTAATTAATTTTAAAAAATAAAATTGTAAAAAATACTTATTTCTTTAGTGAGAAATACTCATTTTTAAACTAATAATTAATATTTTAGATAATATCTTACAATAATTATAAAGTTATAACAATTATGGGATTGCAATATCTTAATGTCAAATAAGGATGGTAATTTTAGGGTATGGACAAATAATAAAGTATTCGTGTTCATGTTCGTATTAATTATTTATTTTAATTTCTATGTCCTTATAAATTTTAAATTTTTAATTTTTAATTCAAATATGAATATAAATAATATCCACTTTATACCAAATATATGTATTTATTTGTGAATATTTTTTTTTATAAATTCAAGATTAAATCACACAAAATATTATCTAAATTCTCAATCTCATTATTATTAATAAAATAAAATATTATATATTTCAAATAAAATTTTGAAAGTGGCCAACAAAATATACAATATAACAAATAAAATAATTTCAAAATGTCTGCAATTTAATGATACAAATATTAAAATAACAATAGTAAAAATACATAATAAAAAATATAAAAATAGCAAACACAATCATACAAGAAATTCAATAAATCTCATAATAAAATATTATAAATTAGATTAAAATATTACGAACCAAAAAAGAAAACTCTTAATATTTCTTCATTATCTTTCGCTTTCTCTTTTGGTATTTTATGTTCAAAAATCATGTATAGTACGAAGAAAAAATGAATAAAGTAAAATATAACAATTCATTAGTGTTGCTTGTTATATTAAGATAAATGTAGCGGTTCTCCAAAGCTTAAGCAACAAATTTTACTAGAGTTTTTTTTTTTTTTTTAATTATTATTTAATTATATTATATTATTATTATTTTATATTTTTAAAATATTTATTATTTATTGTTTATTTTTTAATCTTTTAATTATAATCGATTATTCATTAAATATTAAAATGTAATAAACAATGTATTCGTACTTGTATCTGCTGAATAACAAAAAACAAAATATATATTAAATTTGAATATTAATTTTAGAATATTTTATCCGTCCTTTTCATCCAAATATAACCGCATATTCGTATCCTTCAGTCATAAATATCATTCCTAATCTTAAGCATGCTCTTAATCTAGTATTAAAATAATTTAAACACCTCTTATAGTTAAATTAGAAACTATAAGGTCAATTTATTAATTTCACAACCCATTAAATTTATGTCGAATTGATTATATAAGAATTTGACATAGCATAAAACTAATAAAAATATTAGTGGACTTAAATTTTGGATCAAATAGATTAGACACGCAACAGTTTATAATCTAATAGTATATCATTTTTTGGTGAGAGTCTATCACAAAGTTCGAGCAATGGTGCTCCTCGTAAATTTTGCCCTATTTATTATATGGATAAGATGAAAGTAAGAAATTTCCAGTGACACCAATGGAAATGTTATCTATAGAGAGGAGAGGAAAAAAAGGAAAAGAATATGGGATCTATTTGACCAAAACAATCAAATTATGCTTTTATTAGGACAAAATAAAATCTTAGGGACTTCAAGTTTATTATCAAATAATTATCATGGGAATAGTCATAGATCAAAAATCCTATATGAGTATGAACGACAACTAAAACAAGTTGTGTGGTTGAGATCCAACTGTCATATAGAAAACCTGACAGTCAACTGATGAGATCCTTCGGGGCACTCCTAAACTCACGCACAATTTGTAGAATCCTCCTCTCTCGCTCTCTCTCTCTCTTTCTTCTATCTCCGTCGGTCAAATTTGCCTTGCCTTCTCCTCTGTTCTAACAAAGACAAATCCTTCCAATACTCTCTCTTCTCCTTTTCTCTCATTACAATGCCAACAACAACTACAAGAAAGAACCTCATCCTCAACACTGTCTCAGTAAGCTTAGGCTGCGGAAGCACCTGCAAAAAAACAAAACTCTCCTTTTTTTTCCACCCAAAACCAAAAACAAAGGAATCCCATTACCAGAAAGGACAGAAAAATTCTTCTTCTTCACATTACAACGTCATCTCTTCTTCAAGCTCATCTTCTCTCAAAACCAACTACACCGACTACTACGACACTGCCAGTGCAGCCACCTTCTCTCCAAACGTGGAAACTCGGATGTCAGAGTACTGGGACTCAGACGTCGAGTATTCACGGACTGTTCGAGGATTCGGACGCGTGGGGGCAGATAGCGTCGCCATCGAGAAGGATTCTGACGATCCTTATTTGGATTTCAGGTATTCCATGCTGCAAATGATGTTGGAGAAGGAGATTTACTCCAAAGATGATCTCAAAGAGCTTTTGCACTGCTTCTTGCAGCTGAATTCACCGTACCACCATGAGATTATCGTTCGAGCTTTCACGGAAATCTGGAATGGCTTGTTTTCAGTGAAGTCTGGTTCGTCGTCTTCGTCGAAGCTGCGTTATTCTGGGTATAGGTGCAAGTAGTCATGTGAGTTGTAGGAATATTGCATGCGATTCATTGTGTTTTGTAGGATTATCTCCTGACAAATAAATCTTTTCATGTCTGAAATGTTAGAAGAAGGATATTGAATTGTACGTAAACGTGGGTCTTTGTTTTAGTTTATTTATTTATTTATTTGCAACTATATGAAAATGATCATTGTAGAAAGATTTTAATGGAAATGTAATAGCAAAAATCATACACTTATTAAGCTGTTAACCTTTTTTATTAATTTTACAGTAATGGTTTTTCAATGTAAATTTGGTATTTTATTCAGGGTTAAAGGTAGTAAACAATGGGGTGATCAAGATTTTCTCCCTGCTTTGGTGGGAAAAGATAGGCATAGGGATTTGTCTTCCTTCATTTTTTCCTTTTTAAGACGGATTTCTATCATTTAGGTCTCCAAGTGTCATGTTTTCTTAACTGAAGACATAAATTTCCTTTTTTTATATCAAATAAACTACTGCTTTCTATCAAAACGTTCAAATTACTTTTATAATAATTATATTTTGGCCAAGATATGAGAGTGTGAAAGTGCTTTAGTTGTTTGTGGAAAAAAAAAATACAGAGACTTATGTGACATAAATGATCTTTTTATGTCTGTCTTTGATAAACTATAAAAATACACGGACATAGATGATAGTGGGAAACGTTTGGGTAATTTTAAATGCACAGTGAAGTTTTTGTGCATTTTCCAACCATCTCTGCCCCTATGGCGTTCTACGATCCACTGTAATGGTAGTTTCTGCTCTGACCTTTCTCTATCTTCCTGTCAATTTTGATCTCCAGACACACAGTTTCGTTCATACTCAACCTACGATAAAAAAGATTAGATATTCGTGAGAATTAAATCGATTAATAAATAATGAATATTAAAGTCTAATCCAAAATGTTAATACCGTCTTCTCATGTCCTATCTGATAGCCGTTTTATTAATTCATGAAATTGAACAGGAATTTCTCAACGTTGCACTATATATCCATTTAACGATTAGATTGAATTTAATATCAGTAAGAGGAACGTAATTGCGCACACACACACATACGTACATATATAACGAGGTATATTATTTATTAATTTATTTATATTAAATAAAATTTAAAATTTTATTAAAATAATAAAATGCCCTTGATGAAGAATCATCTCTTAACATACTGGTTGTCACTGTTTTTCTTTTTTTTGTTTGTTTTGTGTTGTCGTTGTCTGATGAGGTTCAAATTTGCTCAATTATTGTGAGAGTTAATTTTTTTGGGAAGGTGAAATAGACCCATACTTCCAATTCATCTTTGCCTGTCGCTTCGCCCCCTCTATCAGTTTTTCATTCTTGAAAATTTCATACGTCTTTGTTTATGAAAAACAAAAACTCTTGGGACCCACCGTTAAATAAATCTCATTCTTCGGAAGCGCTTAAGGTTCTTAACTGCAGAAGAGACTCTAATCAAAATTAATTGACAATTAAAGAATAGACGAAGAAACTGAAAGGAGGTAAAGCATGTTTAAACTCTGAATTATGCAGTAGAAATTATCACATGCAAATTGCAATAGTAAGATTTGAATTCAATCTCTTGCTTTCTCTCTCCCATATTTATTTCATAAATGAATTGTCTGATAGGTAAATAGAAAAATGAATGTGGTTTGCTTTCAAGTTTCGATTTTAAGGTTTCGTCATATAAAAAAATATAAAAACGCAGCACTAGAGAGCAATTTAGCTTAGCTACATGCATTTTAGTGTAAACACAAGGGACCTTAATTGAAAACTAGAAGCTGATCCGAAAAAGAAAACTTTCATTCATTCAATCATAATTATGTTTTCAGATATCTGAAATCGATGCAACATAAATTGCAAGTCAGTCTAGTCCAGCTCAACAACTCTCTTTAATTACTTTGGCTATAGAATCAAATCTGGTTTTGCTTTCAGTGTTTGCAAGAGCAAGCAATATGCTATTGTTGCTGGTCTCTTGTTTTTCTGAAACAAAATAATGTTAATTGCTTGTCAAGTCATGTCTGTTTAAGTTTCAATCAGTAGACACAAAGACCATCTTTATCGAAACCATTAATAAACTTTATTTGTTAGTGGGAGACATCGGACATCTCATTGCTTTTGTAGGCTGGAAAAGAAAAGGGCTAAGTATAAAAAGTGAGGGAAACAAATAAGCTTAAACAGGTAGAATCCATCTGCAAATACCCAGAAAAAAATAAAAACCTATGAAAGAATTAGGGTTTCTTTGAGACATAGTTCTAAAATTAGTTGAACATGCAAAATCTCTTAAAGTAATTCAAAACCGATGGATACAAAATAAATTATTAATCGTCAAAACTAAGTTGATAGAAGGTTAGGAAGCAGCATTATCAAAGAAAAAGTTAGTATTTATGAAACAATTTAGCACTTGCGTTTTGCAATTTTATGAAAATACTACAATTACAAATATACCTTTATGAAAAAGAAGTGTAACATCCATTTTGTCTATAGCAAATGGAAGGAATTTGATACTACGGAATACTGCCCATCATTTCATCAGAGGCAGTCGTTGAAAATGGGCAAAATGAAAATTTGTAATTGCTGACTACCTGAACCACTTGAACAAGTTAACTGTCAAATACTGTATATTGTGTAGCATCAAGCATAGAAACAATTGTTGATTGGCCACCAATCCAAAAATCAGCCATCAGTTCTTTTGAGTGATCAACTGTCGCAGAAAACAATGATGCAAGAAACAAAATGAAAGACAAATCAATATGGGAACAGAAATACCAAAGGCTCAAGTACTTCTCCTTCAGTTTTCTTCTGTCGATATTATAGTGCACGGTATTGTTTGTAAAGAAGAGACAATTGCAAAGGTTTTAAAAAATAAAAAGCAAGAAAGTACTTTCGAATGCATGAGTTGTCTCAAAGCATAATTGGCTCATGTAGTTCTCCTTGTACAAATCTATTTGCCAGTGAAACAAAACATTTTATTCTGGGGAATCTTTTATTGGGCCTTCGAATAATTGGCTCATGAGCTTTTAAGCTAAACGTAAATAATGTATATCAGGATATATATATATATATTCACAGAGAGGAAAAGTTTCAATCATGCACGTCTCTACAGGAAATTAATGCCCTTCAATAAATTGCCCTATTTTATAATAATGTTTTTTTTCAAAGAAAATTTTAAGGGTTATCCAACTATTGGTTTGGGGGCCCTTGTGGCCCCATGAATGGGAGACAAGTGCAAAACAGAGCACGTTAAATAGTCAAGCATTTGAAAATGGGTTTTGTTCACTAGTCGTATTTTGTAATTGCAATTTTTTAATGTATTAATTATTTATTAAATACTAAAAATTGTTATAAATAATAAACATAAAAATTTTTTAACGAGTACCGAACCACGTTTACAAAATCTTTGGAAATATTCACATCCAATCCATTGCCCTATCCATGTTTAGCAAATTAAACACAAGCATCCATATTTCTTGAAGATCATAATACGTCAAGATCATTAGAACAGAAGAAAAAAGATTGCTGAGAGTCATCCTATATTCTTAGACCATTTTTTCATACATTTAATTCTGTGTAAGCTAAATAAAAATTTTGGAAAAATACGAAACTCAATTACTAAGAACTATGTTGGGGCAAATAACCCAATTACAGCAACCGAAAATCCACCACTTGAGCCTGTATGTTTTCTCATATATCAGACAGTCCAACTTTCAAAGCAGGCGTAAATTGGATCCAACATTACGGCCCAACAGAAAGTCAATTTCCCTGCTTCTGTTTCAAATAGAAAATCATAATTTGGAGAACTCCTGCGTGCTTATTATTCCACAAGGAAACGGAAACTGCGCCAATTAAAGGATGCTAATCCTTCTCCTTACAGGGATCTATAAACTATTATATAAACCTCCCTAACAAAGAGATTTTCATCGTTATTCACAAATCTGAAATTTCAATCTTTGTTTTCATTCTCTATTCGATGGATTCGGACTACGATTACAGCTACGGATACCAGGTCAAGAAAATAGTGAGGGACACTTTATGCAAAGACGTCAACCACGAAATCTCTCCGCCAAATGCCGTCGAGTCCAGGTTCGATAAGTTCTGTTTCGCCATGCTAGACCGCGATCAACCTGACCCAGTGAACCATCTCGTCTGCATTTTAAAGCAAAAACTCTTCCAGGAAACCAAACCTACAGTACAGAAACTTAGCTGGAACCATCCCGTTCCACCTGGTCATCAACTCAAGTTGCTTCATAAGATCACCGACGTCGCCAATGCCGCACTCAATGAAGCTAAAGACGGTAACAACCGACGAGCAGTCCAAATTTGCGTGATTTTGACAATTAAGAGGAAGATAAAGTGTGGTGAATCTGATGGGATTATGGAACAACAATGTGTTATATGTTTGAACGAGTTTAAGAATCTGTTCGAGGTTACGAAGTTGCCTTGTGACTGTAAACACTTGTATCACGAATCTTGTGTTTGGAAGTGGGTGGAGAAGAATAGATCGTGTCCAATGTGTCGTTGTGACTTTACATGCTAGCTCGTGTCCACAAAACGACCGAGGCTTTGCTCATAAAATAGAAATGTTCTTTTTTTTTTTTGTTTTTGGGATCGTATATTTTTCAGATCACCAATTCTTATGAGTTTGTTTAATGGATTTACTACTAAATAAAGTATTGTTACAAACATTTTTTGTTTCAATTTTTTAACTGAATTTTGTTATTTTGTTGATTAATTTTATGATTTTGACCGAGTGTCATTCCAAATCTGTTTAACCAGAGGAAATCTTAAGTGAAACAAGTTGATGAAGCTCATTAATGTCTGCCGCAGCAGCAGGTTCTTTCAAACTGGAATATCCTTTGTGCCAAATTAATTACTAACCGAAATATATCTTAAGCTATGAATATGGTAGAGAACCATTAACATTGTGTATATATATATATGTACACCAAAGTATTACCTAATTAACTGCTTCAGTATTGAAAATGTCGAATACCATCACCAATGTTCATCTGGAAAAGTGATTCAGTAAATTCTTACTAATTACAGTTAGAAATTGGGATTAAAGTTGGACTACATCAATCTATCCTCCCGAAACAGGAACCCTTTGTTTTTCCATATCTTCTTTTGGGATAACTTTTTAATTTATGAGTTATATTTGAAATGCAACAAAAATTAAGAATTGCAACAAAAAGTCACGGAGTCGTAAAGGAAGAATCAGATATTATTAAAAAATAATAATAATAAAAATTTAAAAGAAAAGAAAAGAAGAAGTGTAGGATATTCCATCCTTCGTCATGCACTATGTATAGCAGACCTTGTGATCTGACTTTTGAAAGTCGTAAATTTTATATTTAAAGTCATAAAATCTTTTATCTCAACCTCATTGCAATGCATCAACAAAATTCCTAATAATTGTTGTTAGTATGATGTGATTGTATATACAATATAAACATATAAATGAATTGGATTGGTACTCTTCATTCTTAATTGATTGTGTACGACTGTGTTGTATAACCGTGCATTATAAGTTTGTTACACGCAAAGATCAAATCTTTTTACACAGAACTGGATCCCTATACATGATCTGCATTGATTTTCGATTTGGGGAGCGATAGGGACGCATGAATTTGACTTGATTCTCTTTCCCCATCCTTCCTATTAATTAACGGGCAAAGCTATGGTGCATTCCTATGTACCATTAAACTCTTTAATTTTTGAAAAATTTTCCTTGTAACTCTTGATAAAAAAAATAATAATAATAATGAAAAAATTTTGAAAATGAACAATCGCACGGTATATATGAATGCACCATAGCATGACCCTTTATTAACTTAGTTGCCGTGAGATCGAGTATCATCAAATTGCGTTGTATCCGTCATTTTCTGACAACTTGGAGGGTTGATTCAATTTCTACCGTGAATGCAATTTGCACAAATTTCACCAACCATGCCCAAAACCATTTTAAATGGACAATGGGTTTTAGGGTTGCTGATACATTTGAAGGGATTGTACATCTCTTTGCTTCATCTAATTTTTTCCTTGAATGTTTAATTTTTTTTTTCCTATTATTTTTAAACTTTCTAATTTTTATTATATTCTTTAGAAGTTAAAAATTATTATTTAAAACCATAATGTAAGAACTAAAAATTATAATTAAATAGTTAAATAAAATAAAGAGATATATGTATGGAATTGCCATTTTGTTACATCGATTTTATGCTTTATTATCTAATTATCTCCTTCACTCTGTTGTGATTTATCAACTCAGTATTAAAATAGAGTAATGTTTCAATTTTTGTTGTTGGAGTTATCCTACGCTACCAACGACTTGTTGATTAATGATTTTTACCAAATCAATATTCAATTGTAAATTTGTTTCTCTACAAAATCAACCGTACAATAAAATAAAATAAAAAAATAAATGAGGGACAACAAAATTTACGTAATTTAATGTAAAGTTTACGTCCATATGCAGAGCATTCATTTTTTTTTTTCTGTATTAATAATAATTTCTTGTGTTATAAAAAAACTAAACCTTTTTTTTAGAAGTTCGATGTCCTATTTATAAATATGTAATTATATAAAATATTCTTATTATTTAGAATATTCTTTTAAAATTAAAAAATATTAATCTTTGTAAGACTCTTTTAACCTAAATTTTATTTAGATTCGAACTCCTTCGAGTTATCTACTGATAAAAATTTATTCCCCGTGATACCCTTTTATGATCTAATGAGCATCTTTGAGGTGATGAGTTGCATATCGATTTGATACGACCAAAAAATACGGGCGCCTAACTCAATTCATATTGTTTGCACTCTTATAAACTTATTATTGAATTGCATTTCGATTAATTAATTCAATGATTGTTCACTATTGTTGTATAATACAGACATAATGCTATAATATTAAATTATTTAAAATTAGCATACTTTAATTTTATTTAACTAAAAAATTTAATGTCCTAAAATTTAATTAGAAAGACATTTTAATTCTAGTGGCTTAAAAAATACTCAATTTTTCTTATTTTTCTATTTTAGACGTTTCTTAATAAAATTAATTTAATTTTTATTTGTATTATTGGATTCTATACTTTGCAATTTACGCGATAATAGAATTAACTTTTAGAACGGGGCTTTAAAAAATATATAATATAGAAAAAACGTAGGTATATAAGTAAAAAAAGAAGTATTTTTTAATTTAAAAGTACTAAAATATTGTTTTAACCAAATTTTATGATTCTTACCTTTTTTATTTCCCTAAATCTAGTACATAATGTAAATAAGATTATCGTATATTTCTTTTAATAAAATTAAAAATTTTAAAACAATTTAAATGATATCGATTCTATAATATGAATGTTTAGAGTATGTTTAAGATTGAAGTGACTCGGTTTTGAAATCACATTAAATTTAAAAAAAAGTATAAAATATAAAATATAAAATAATAAATAATAAATAATAAATAAAGCATTTACTAAAAGTTAATGTCACAAAATGACTTTTGTTATATTGCTTTTAAAATTAAGTAAAATTTAACAATATCAAACATACTTTTTTTTTTTTTCATAAAAATATATCTTTAAAAATACTAAATAAATTTTGTTAATGAACGTTCTCATAACATTTTTTATATTTATTATTACAGCAATTTTTAGTATTTAATATAGTAATTAATAATAATTTTTCGTATATTAAAAATTATAATTTATTAAATATAAAAATTTTAATAAGTGTTCTCAGATAATCGGCGAGCAAAATCTTATAATTTAATAGAAATTTGAAGGACTCTAATGCTTTTATTTGAAATGTCAACATTATCCTGTCTTCAACACTAAATAGAAATTGTCTTTCTTGGCTAGCGATATTTCATTTAATGCAAAGATCAACCAATGCTTAAGATAATTAGCGGACACACAATACTTTCAGTACAGTTTGGCCACAATTTACGTGAAATTTGATTTTCGTTTTTATGGGAAAATGGAGATGTCATTAATGAGTCATTATCTCACAAATAACCATATCAAATTTTAAGAAATTTTCCCGAGAAAATGCGTATTGGTTTTCTCCAAAACTTATTGACAGGTAAAAGCCTGCAGAGTAAAAGGCCATAGGCATAGAGTTAGGTTTGTTGGTCGGAGAAAGTTAACTAAATGATTCAATGTATGAGGGTGCAATAGAAAAACAATGTGACCTATTGGATGATGTCAAAAACATCGTTGGATTGCCAATGACAATAATGACAGCCGGATCCCTGACTTCTTAAATTTTATAAATATGGACAGAATTTATCAGTTGGTATCATATAGATTCTTCGCCTAGTATCCCTTGCCATTCACTGTTAAATTACATACTCTTATATTGGGAGTAATATATGATTCAGGTTGATAATTTTAACAGAGACCAATGACTTATTTAATCTCTAATATTTAATCTCTAATATTTATTTGTCAAAATATAATAACTAAAATATTATCATATTACACTAATAATTATTTAATATTTGCATTATAACTAAGGGTTTGTTTGACAACAGTAATAAAAAAGTGCTAATGATCTATAGCGTTTATGGAATTTAATAATTTCTTTTAAAAAAATTAATTTATTAAAATTTTTTTTTGAATGATAAAAAAATTTCTGTACTCAATCATTACTGCAGCGTTCGGCCATACACGAATCAGGCATTCACTCTTTAGAATAAGTGTTCGTAGATCACATAGCACCTATCTTGAATCAATTAAGATGCATGTATAGAGATCACGCTGCAGTGATACCAAGCACATGATAAAATCATGACTGCACTATACTCTTAAAATATTTAGTGACATTTACAAAGTATAAAACGCTATAAATATTTTTTTAATTAATATATGATTATTTATTAATTAAAAAATTACTTCTAATATTAAGTACATTTGAGAAACATCTTTAAAATAAAAACTTATATTTATTAATGAATTTAATTAAATCGCTAAAACCTAAAGATGCCAAATCTTATACATGACATGATGTTAGTAAATATTTAAATATATAATGAGTTATTAAATTTTGGTCATATATATATATATATGTCAAAAAATTTAAAAGTGTTGATAAAAGTTAGATCAATAATGGATCCTGATTCATTTCTCACATGCATCCAACTATATCTTATGAATCATATATACAGAATAATTATATTATAATCTCTACGGCTGCAGAATAGAATTCAAGAGAAAACCCTAATCCAGATAATTAATTAGAATTAAAAATAATAATAATAATAAACAATTGTCAAACAACTATAGTTGATTTAACTTATCTGACATATAATTATCTCTACCTTGATGAGCGTAAAAATTTATGATTTAGAAGCTTCGGCGTTCGAACAAGAATCTTAGCTTAGGAAATGTAGCCGAGGCATCTACGCTGGTTTCAGAAAACGTAACGATCTTGAACATGGAACGTTGACAATTATTTCGATTGTATACAGAGCAAACTGGAAATGTTTAATTTGTCTCTTTCTATTAGCTTATAGGTTGGGTTATTCAAATGTTAATTAGCAGAGAGACAGAGAAGCAAGAAAAACGTCAGGAAAGGAAAGGCACCCCTACAAAACTAGGAAGGAAAATACAAAACTGATGTCTGGTTTTTAGGCTATTTGATTTGTACTAAGACTCTTGTGGAAACATTATTCAAGGTTTTTAATCATTATTGATTAGAGATATAAATTTTTTATATAAATTATCATGTACATTTAAAATTAATGTGATGTATAATTATTGATTGATAAAAATATAAATCAATACAATCACTAAAAATAAATAATATAGACCAAATAATTAATACTATTATATTATATTTATTTGTATACAATAATTTATACGAAATATTTATATTTATAACATTATTCTTATAAAAATTATGGCAATTTACTAATAAAATTAGAGTACGCTATGTTTATATTTTTAACACTTCTATAATTTTAAAAAAATGCAATTATGTTAATCGGACAAGCAAAACAACCGACAACTTATGGATATATTGTCTAAAAGTTTAACCCTTAACGAAGGCATACCGCAAACTAATTTCAACTTTACCCAAAACTGTAAATGATGAAAGTAATTACTATGCATATATCTAAGACTATTACATATAGAGTAATATCTGAACGGTCCCCTCCCGAGATTTGCACCTCTCGATTCATTTCCGGTAGTGACAATCTCCTGACCAACTAAAGAATACGTCATTCTCTTGTTTTTTCTCATAACATTTAGCCTTCTCCCCGTCCCCTTCCCCTCTGATAGAGAAATAAAGAAATTAAGAACGAAAGAGACAACAATACAACCATTCAAATTCATAATTTCCTATGGGTATCCATGTTGATAAGGTTAGATCATTGGCCTTAAAATTTTTTCTTTTTCTCTTGCTCGCAACAGACCTTGCAGAAGAACTTTTAGTTTGTTTTATCTGTATATCCAGTGCGCAATTACAAAAAGTCAGATGCTTTGCTTTTTAGACCCTCA
The DNA here is from genome assembly GCA_035221805.1 of Trichilia hirta. Lineage (NCBI taxonomy): Eukaryota > Viridiplantae > Streptophyta > Magnoliopsida > Sapindales > Meliaceae > Trichilia > Trichilia hirta. Next base: position 7,996,165 of record JAWDEX010000005.1, on the reverse strand, counting down.
ATCAAAATTTCAAACAAATATTCCAAGTTTCAGCTTTGTGTTTTATTATTCAAGTGCGACAAAATTGTCATGTTGTGCCATATTCTGCGCTGGAATTGTATTGTAACTATCAGTTGACAATGACTCTCAATTTTCAAAACCAAAGGCTCCCATCCAATATGATCAATCGATGAATATTATATCATGTCAGATATCAAAATTCATGCAGAGAAAGTGCTTGTTTCGTGATTCCAGGAGAAGCACACCGAATGGTAGATACTATTCCATCACACTTGGATACACGTGCATGGTGGTGATTTGTGTCACGTGAGATTGTTAGTCTGATTAATAAAATTATTTTTTCATTAATTATCTCACAAAGGATTATTATTAATGTTATTATTATAACAGAATGAGAATGCAGTTGAAGCAACCTCTTTTTTTATAAATATTATATTTATTGAGTTTCCATTAATTAAGGCAGCTAATTTCTCTTATGCGATAGATTGCCATTGTCGTAACACTTTGGATTGTAAATACATTTGGATACCTTTATTGTGATGCATTTGCAATTAAAGACATTTGCATTTGGATACCTTTATTATTACTCAATTCTTTTTTTTTTTTGTGGGGTCATTGCGCAACATTTGCCCTAACGTGATCGCACGTGGGTTCCTCCACACGTACGGCTGTTTGCCCATAGAGAGATAAAGAGAGAGAGAGAAAGTGCGGAAGTCATCAAAAAATTTCTATTATCATTGCTCAAACTACTGATATACACATACTTCAATGGAATCAAAACATCTATGGGGATGAAGATGAAGAAGAAGCTTCGGCTTCTTGTTCTTCAATCTTATCTTCAACTTCAAACAAGGAAGATAAACAAGGACATACAATACTATCAAACTGCTCCGTATCTAGCAGAGAAACGCATTGACTTGAAGAAGAATCTTCAGAAGAAGCGTAAAAAGATAACGGAGAAGAAGGAGAACGAGAGCATGAACTAAAAGCTAAAGACGATGATGAACATGTAATAAAATGATTTTTTTTCCCGCTAAAAGAAAAAGCAAGACGAACGAGAAGGTCAACAAATGCACCGATTATGTAACCATGATTATTTTTCCTGTTCATTTTCAAATACCAACACAGAAGTTCTTCGAGATCTTCCCAATCTTTTAACCCATGAGCTTCCACCATTTCCTCCATAGATTTTCTGAAGTCAACGTAAGGATCTTGAGAGTCCATTGACTGAATCAAGCTTTCTTTAAAAGGAAGCCCACCTGTTTTAGCTTCTTCCAGGATTGAACTTGTTTCTCCAGGCTCGAAAAACAGCCTCTCTGATCTTAATCCTCGAATGACAGTCTCAACTGTATCGCCATTTGACTTATCCGACGCTGTCGAGAAGCTTGCTGCTTTTGATTCGGAAGTGTTAGGTAACAAAGATGATTCGGTTGTCTCGACATCATTGGAAACATCGCAGTAAACATAATTAATGGTCTTGAACATTTTGCCTTTGCTATCATCACTGGTTCGGAAAGAGAGAGTTCTTGGTTGGCGACAAGAAGGCCAAGGCCAAGATGTGTTGTTTTTGTAGAGAAAAGGAAGCTTCATTTTCATGCTCGTGTAGGGTTTTGATTCTGGAAGATAAAGAAAAAATATGTTTTGGGAGCTCAAAGTGAATGATTTATTTGGAGAAGGAAGATTGAAATGTGAGAACTGTTGTTGTTGGTAATGCTACAAGAGGCATTAAATGATAAATCAGAAAGAGTTGTGCGGATTTTTTTTGGGGGGCGGGGGGTAGGGGGGAAGTTATTTTCAAGAAGTGATTTTGAAGAAGAGAGGAGACAAGCGGGGCGGGGGAAAGTTGAGAAGAAGAAGAAGAAAAAGAGGGGTTGGGGTTGGTGGGGTCTTTCGCTTTTTTCATACGCGTGTATTAAAGTTTGAGCTCAAAAATTTAATGTTGTTCAGTTGAGCTCATTCAATTATGCATATCGTGACTCCTAATTTTTTATCTATTGTTTGAACGACCCAGTCCATTTAGTAGTAGTGTCATTATTCACTAAAATTTTAGATCGGCGTCAAATTCGAATCTGATTTATAGGCAATCATTTATATAAAAATATTGTATTTTTTATATTATTATTTTTTTTAACAAAATCTGGCAACACATTGTCCAAAAAAGAAAAGAATTTTATTTATGGAAGTTTTTAGTAAAATCAACAAAAAAATATTAAAAAATTTCTTAATCAGTAATATGTTTTAAAAGTATTTTTATGAGAATGGAAATGCTGTAAACATATTGTCTAATAAACTTATAAATGAAATGTAAAAAAAAAACAAAGAAAAAGAAAAAAAGAAATTCAGAGTATATACTATCTATTTATTCATTCCAAGTGCAATAATAATGAAATGGCACCACCTTGAGAATTAGGGAGGTAAATTTGCAGTTGCATTCGTGTGAGTTTATTTAGACAACACCGAAATACAATGTGGCGCATCAATTCATAATCCAAAAGGGAAATAAAATCGTAGACCCGTCAAATCTCTGTTTGTTATATTTCCAATATTCTTCTCCTTATCATCAAAATTTTCTTGGCAATATATATGGGTGTCCTTATCGCCCCTGTTATGGAAAAATTCTGTAAGTCGTAAACCCACCAAAATAATCAAAAGGAAATAGCAAAAATATCTTAAAAACCTTGCATACCCAACCTGTATATATTATGTATAATGATGATGTTAGGGATACCAATTTAGATACCTAAATTGCCGTGACACTTTTTGTGACGTAATCATGTTATTGCTATGTAATTTTTTTTTATTTTTTAATTTTTAAAATTTTTTCTCCCATAGTATAACACCATTATATAAATTTGTATAATTAAATTTGTACAAGAATTTATATATTTAATAATACTTCAATAAGTTTGTGTTGATGCATAAATTTTTTATAGACAAAAAATTTAATACACCATATAGATTTTATTATTGCCACTAATGTAAGGACTGTATAAAGCGATACCTAACTCCGAGATTGTTGATTCTAGAAAATACCTAAAATTAAAGAGAAAACGAGATAGAAGTGAAGTCAGATTATTGGCAAATAAACTCCAACACTCAAGTCAGTAAATTATCTAAAGCTAAGTTAGAAAGAGAGATGAATCGTGAGTGTTTGAGTATTTACTGACTCGAAAGATTAGGCTCGAAAAATGCTTAAGATAAAGGGATGACCTTTTCTAGCAGAACTTCTCTCCCAAAAGAATCAAATCCACGACCACACAGCAATTTTATCATATATAAAGCCTTTACACGTGTGAGCATCGAAGAACGGGAGTCGAATTAGACAGGATTAAGTATGATCATCTGGCAGGTCTTTTCACCCTTCTTTTACGTTAGGCTTTGGATCGCAATGAGTGCCTGCAACTTGTAGGGCATAATGCCTCTTAACATGATGGAACGTTTGAGATATTTTTTGGAAAATATACCTGTCTGTCCCATCCGAGACTCCTATTTTTAAAATAAAAAAATTGGGCTGCTTCGGTAATCAAGGTAGAGGTTGGGATGCGCAAGATTAGTGAAACCATCAATATAAGCCCCTTAAATTTCTATTGTCGCGAAGCGAGAGTAAAAATTTGAATAATTTTGCTTTTTTCAAGACGATTTAGAATTGTGACTCGGGCGTTATCGTGCTTCTAATAGCTAACGGTCTTCATTAAATGCGAATCTTAAGCTTCGATTTACTATTTTTTGAAAAGGCCCGATTTAAATGCGACACCTTGTCGTAAAGCGTAGCGCAGCCACATGTAGGTATACAGATGGTTGCTTTCAAATGGACGCAGTGCTCAAGAGCACCCTCTTGACGTTATGAGACGTGACACATTTTTGACCATCCATAACTCGACCCTTTGAGTGCTTCGTATCGCTTGAGTATTATGTGACTGACTATAAATATCCCCTGTTTGCCTTTCTTTTCCTATTTCGCACCTTTGACAACTTTGGGCTTTTACTAATGCGTTCCTTGAATCCTATCCTTCTACACCATTTGCCTTCGTTCAATCAGCAAATCATCATCCTCACTTCGTCATTTGCTTAGTCAGTAAGATGTTATTACTTTGCCTCTTTTATTACGTATTTCTTATGGTAAAATTATGGTAGATTTCTGACTTGGGGGGGAATTATGAATCGGTTGCTGAAGAGCAGAGTTTACGGTTGAGGTTCTCAGTAATCGGCGTGTTGTTGAGGTGGTGGGGGTAGGTGAAGCGAGAAAACGCTCCTAAGCTTTTCACTCTTTATTGGCCTTGGGAGATGTCAATTTTAAGTAGAGTTTTCATCCTAACGTCTTATTGTCTGCGTGTAAGAGATGAGCACCAGCAGTGAGGGTCATCAAGTTAGGGCATTAGGTCCATCACTTCGAGAAATCGTCGAGGCAGACCTAACACTAAGTTTGCTCCTGAATTCTGTCATAATCCAATTTTGTCCTTTGTAAATTTTATTTATGATCGAGGTGCCGAATTTATGATAATGAAATGAGGCTTAATTTTCAAGTCATTCTGCCAAAATTATTTGATAAGTTTGTTTCTTGGCTTAAGGCGCTGAATTTTGATAGCGATGTGTCTATATTTTCAAACTAACCATTAGGGTAATTTTGACAAACTTGTCAATA
>JAWDEX010000005.1:7944444-7991423 GCA_035221805.1 Trichilia hirta | reverse complement strand
GAATGTCAGGCGGTGAATTTACAGATGCCTTACACTATTATCCTTGGTCGACCTTTTCTTCGGGCTATTAAAGTAATAGAAAGCATAGATTATTTAAAGCTAAAATTTTAGGTCAACAATAGGATTAGCATTGTTCGAGGCAATCAAAGAGAGGCATGTTTATGTTTTACAAAATTCTTTAGGCCTATCTATTGCCTACTCAAGCAACCTCGAGATCAAGTAATTGTAAAAGCTGAAAATAGAGATTCAGAGCAAGGAAGGACTAACGGGTGAGAGAAAAACTGAGCCAAATCTGGTAATAACTTAATCGTGAGGTAATTGTGAATGAGACTAACCACAAAAAAATTGTCCAAATTAGAGCTTAGGTTAGCCATGTTGATGCACAACAACTAAAAGAATGTCTTTACTGAAATAAGAACGCTTTTGCATAGAGACATACCAACATGCCCAGGATCAGCCCTGAGATTATCACATACAAGTTAGTAATTTGCCTCTCGATAAAACTCATCAAATAGAGGAGGCAGATGTTCAACCAAGAAAGAAAAGAGGCCATTTGTGCCTAAGTAGATAATCTTCTAAAAGCAAGGTTTATCAAGAAAGTACATTATCCCAACTAGGTGACCAATGTCATTATGGTAAAAAAGCCCAGTGAAAAATAAAGGATGTGCTTGGATTTTACTTATTTAAACAAAGTCTACCCAAAAGATAGTTTTTTCTTACCTCAGATTGATCAACTGGTGGACGTTATGGCTTAGCATTAGCTTTTAAGTTTTATGGATGCTTTTTTAGGATATAACTAGATAGCCATGGACTCATTAGACAAAGAAAAATTGTCTTTGTTATCAATCAAGAATTATATTACTATTGTGTAATGCTATTTAAGTTAAAAAATATTGACACAACTTTTTGGTGATTGGTCAATCGGATATTCAAATCACTTATAGAATTATCCATAGAGGTCTATGTGGATGACATGATTACTAAATCCAAAGAAAGGAATACTCACATAAAATATCTTAAAGAGACTTTTGCTTTACTATAACGATACAATATAAAATTAAATCCTGAGAAATGTGCCTTCAGTGTCAGCTTTGAAAAATTTTTAGAATTTATTGTTAACAAACGAGGCATAGAAGTGAATCTCCAAAAAGTAAAGGTAATTTTAGATTTAAAGTCACCTTCTATATTGAAGGAAATATAGAGTGTAGTTGGAAGAATAGCCACCCTTCATCGGTTTATCTCCAAAGCAATAGATAAGTGTTTAAAACTTTTTTAGTTAGTAAAAAAAGGAAAAATGATGGTATGGACATTACAGTGCAAAGCTAATTTCCAAGAGCTAAAGTAATACCTTGTCAGAATTCTTATGCTAACGAGTCTAAGGCTATGAGATGTCCTATACCTATATGTGACAATAAGCGACCATGCAGTCAATGCCACCTTGATGAAGAAAGATTTAAATAAGGTATAAAAGTTATCTAATATATTAATAAATCATTTGTAAAAATAGACTTAATACGACATGAAGTCTTTCAAATTTAATTCTTAAGGACCTTTAAACTTATAACTATCTTGCTACACATAAAAACAATAAAATTCGCTATAGCCATCACATATTTGGATCTAAACAGAAAAATAAAAAAGAAGGTGAAGACGAAGAAAGAAAGTTTCAGATTAGCTCTTTTTCTTACAGAAAGCAAGAAATTACAATTTCTAAAGAGATTTACAGAGCAAATTATAGGTCTAAATCTCATGTAAATTAAAAATAATATTTGAGTTTTTGAACACCATTTTTTTGTTAAGCTAATTTTTCAGGATAACTTCTACCCATAAATTCTTAACAAGTACCAAATAGTCAAGAGTAGCGATAATCTTAATGACCACTCTTCCAAAAATTAAACGTGATATGGATAGGACATTTTGCCTAAATGTATTAAGATTGCTCCATGAAAATGCAATTAAAATGTCATGCGACCTTATCCCTTATTCCCCATCTCATGGGACATATTGTTCTGTTATTTTCTTATTTTAATATGGGCAACCACAACTTTTGATGAAGCCTACTCAAAGGATCATCTCTCTCATCGTTTGATTCTTTTCTGGGAGATACCAACAAGATTACAAGCACTAGAATCTCATGTAGTCAAGCTTTATATATTTGCTAGGAGTAAAAATTAATTGATTCAGATGGCAAAATTTTTTTTAAAAATATTATACGAAAAATTTGAAAATCAAATATTTAGATTCTGAAGATAAGTTTTATATCTTTTATTATACGTAAAATGGAAGTTTTTTAATTCATAATTTATCAAATTTGGTTTCCAAAGTCCATGACTTACTGTCCTTTGTTAATTTATTAGTCCTAACAGCATCTTCATACGTACGCCATTTCCATGTTTGGGTACATGGTTTATTGACCGTCTAAGTCTTGTTCTGGTCAATAATATAATGCTCTGCTTCATTTTAGTATCTTTTCTTCTCTTGTCCTTTCATTCCAAATGATTGTTCCATAATAAAAAGTCCATAAAATCAGTTGAATTCAATAATGTTGGTCGTCCGTTGAGGGTACAAACAAACGGGACTGCCTTAAGAAAAAGAAATAGGAAAGAACACATTTCAGTTGGGCGTAAGAGAAATTTAGTACTTGGATTACATTGTTTGCACCGTTATGAAACTGATAAAGAGTCCAAGTACACCTAATCAAAATAAAAATATTCAATAATGTAATGTGATCGAGAGCCAAAACTTAGATCCAGTCTACAACTTCCTCAAAACATGGCTTGGGTTTGCCTCTTTACAGACACCCACCAAACCCGTACAAAATTTTGCTATGATTTCTTGCTAGGACAAATTTCGGCTTTTAGCTCTGATAAACATTAGACAAGCCACAAGAAGCATCTAAACTGTTGCAATCAAGCATTCAAATAAAATGTGCTCTTCAAAAGAAAAGTGAGCTAACTTACCATCTTTTTGTTCCTAAAGGGATAGTCAATTGGTTAAGTATCTTGGAATAGAAGCAAAAGGTTAAGGGACTGTCTTGATCCCACCAACTTAACAGAAAGTCGTTTAATTTGTGTTTGTGCTTGGGCCGGAATTAGGACGATGCGCATGGTAAAATAAAAAGAATATTATCCAATTTCCTGAGATATAAAAATGTACAAAATGTTAACAAATCTAGATTTACATACTGTTTACCTCGCTTTAACCTTCTTTCCAGGCTCTTGTTGATCTGTGGAAAGGCAAAATTTATTGGATCAGAATCAAAGGTAAGGTATGTTTCGGATTGAGATGCTATGGCCTCACAATTGTTGTGGAATGAAAGCTAAAAGTATTAAATATTACCCAAAGAATGAGAAAGTCTCACTAAAAATTGGTGTTACCAAAATTAATTTTATGACTCTATTTCAAAGCTAAGGAATATATTCTCACAGGCCCACTTCCAAGCAAAGGAACGAGTGAAATAGACCAATGTCACCAAGCTGGGGTACCAATTTGTTAACTTGTTGCTCTACAATGGTAGCGACCATCACATGCTCGATTGTCTCTAGTTGCTTGCAGACATGACAAATATCAAGAGCCTGAGCCCATAAGGTTGTTATATCAAACAACATTATATTTGCCAAGTCCTTGCCATAAATCAAGTTGCACCTTTGCAACAAGAACAAAATAAATATGAGAGCCCGATTCATATGCTTAGGACAGTGCAGTTACCTAACAACTTATACACGAAATAATTGTTACTTGTAACGATCTATCCTCATACAGCAGACTGAAAAGTAGATTGACCATGTAAAGCACAAGTGTGCATCTAATGGGAAGCAACAAAACAGATATGACAATAATCCAGCCTTTTGACATTCAGAAATCTTCTTTTTAGTTGCAAGTAGTTGTACAACAATATCTTTGCTCCGAGAATTTCAAAATACAAGAGCAAATAGTACAATGAGCCAAAACTGTAAATGCATTGGCCCCAGCCATCTTCTGGCTCGTGTGCATATATATGCAAGGTTAAGTCTTCAGTAGTCATACCAACCCAACAAGCAAACACATATTGAGAAGCACTTCTATGCAAGTGGCCACTATCCACTATCACGTAGAAATACATAATCGCTCACACACACACACACACAAAAAGCAAAAAAAAAAGATTAGTTGTCCCTGGGTGGCTAAATTGAATGGATGTATGATACAGCTAGCAACAGAGCCTAACAGTTGCAATATTTTGACCCAACAAACGTATATTTTTCTATGCAATATTTTGATATAATAGATGTGAATTTCTCTAGGATTTTTCAGCATTATCATTGTGATTAATGCCACCACAAAGATTTGATTCACCCAATGGAATATAACGTAAGACAACTTGATCAAAATTTTCACAGGAAGAAACAAACACAAAACACAGTGATTGACGGTAGACTGTGACCAACAAATTCAAAACCAAAAATAAGGTTCAAACAGATATGACATTACAGAAGTTCAGCCAGTTTACAGAACTGTCTGGCCTGTGTTCTCAATAATACAATAAAATGAGAAGTTTCTGACTATGAAATTAGGATATTGTGGAAACGAAATAAGTTGCATCTATGATTAAAAGATGGGACCAAAGTATATTAACTGCAAATTGACAAGGCCAATGGTCCAATCAACCCCACACACGCATGTGCAGTACACACGAATTTGATATGTGCAGGCAAGGCCCACATGCTCTTCATGAAATATAAATAGATTTTACACCTCATTACAATTTCAAAAGAAAAAATGACATTTATGACGGGAGACAAATGGAAAAGACTCGGCAACTATAGATCTTATACATAAAATACTACTAATGTTCATCACAATTATATTTAACAATTAAAGATACTGATATCAACTGAATCAATGTAGTATTGAGTAAAAATGTATCGGAATTTCTTATTTTTTAATAATTGTGCCATATGTTATTATTTATACTTCTAATAAATTATTTCTTAATCATATATTTATTGCATCATACTGACATCAAAATTGAATTGCTCTTCAACCCTGAAAGAGACTTTTGACCGTTGTCTCTTTTTTCTAGATCAAGACTAGCTCAGTTGTAAAAACAAGCAGTTCATAGATCAGCTGAACAAGCTAGAACAGTGAAGCTTCTGACAGAGGATCTTCTTTTTCTCCTAGGTCAAGAACTAGTTTCAAAAGCAGCTAGTATGGTAATATATAGAATAAAACTAAGAAAATGATTTACAAATTTGTAAAAATTATGATATTTTGCTAAATGATTTATAGATCAATTAAACAAGCTAGAACACCAATGACTTCAAATTTTCATGCTCCATTGCTTTAATTCTTAATTCTGGTAAAGAATTCACAAATTGATAAAACCTGTTATCCAAGAAACTTTCAGAAATCAAGTCAGATGCGAAGATCGTAGTTTCCACCCGGAGGTGTCTTCCAATTGACAATGTTACCAATAAAAACAAACAATTGAAAGAAAAGAGCCCTTCAAAAGGAAAGCAACATCACAGATCTCATGTAAAAGTAACAATAGGAAAGATCATAAAATGGAGACAACATACTGCACTCCTGGCACAAAGTGTAACTTTAAAATCTCCAACACCGTGCTCATCTTTTAAAAAGAACTCTGCATGCCCCTTTGCTGACTGTTGTACAACAAAATAGTCTCCACAATATTCTCAGTATTGCTCAAAATATCTCTATTAAATTCAAACAGGAATTTGAAATGCTTACACCCAGTTTGAACTCCAGATACTCATTGGTATCCATCCCAAGCTGCCAACCCACCTAAGAGATGTCATCAGACAATAATACACCTAAATGGTTAGACCAAGGACAATAAACATATTTATAACATATGGTTAGCTCTAGAAGACAAATTAAACTTAAAGAAAGCGTACATTCTTATAACTTTTAGCAACAGAGACATACCCCAATGAGATAAATATGATGCCAAGAAAACCAGCAAAATTATCATTTAAGACTAATCAGGATGATGGAGAATATTATTTGAGCTTATGTTTAACAAAAATATTCAAATACCAAAGGTAACAATTAATTATCGAGAGAATTGACGAGTAACTAGAATTACGCAAATAAAATTGCACTTTGGAGCTTCATCAACAAAATCTTCTATAAAATTTTCATACAGATAAACAGGCCTATAGTTCTTTCAAAGTAAGTATTTGATATCTCTCACAGTGTCTTTAAGGCATATAATAATTCACATGGGTCAATATCACACACATTAAGACCTTTTTTGCACAGCAAATAAATTACAAGTAATATTTCTTTAGATGGTAAACTCAGGCTTTTAGCAATATAAAGAAACTAATTTAATTGAGGCAGCATATGAAACCAACTAAATGTTTGCAGATTATTTCTTTAAGTAGTTGCCTATGTTTAGCTTTATTACTAATAATTCTGAACCGGAAATTCCACAGAAATGCAAATGCAGATATTACTAAGGTTACATCCTTGCCTCGATACATGTCTGGAGTCAATCACACTGCTCTCCTAATCACGTGAACACATACAATAAGCTGTAAATATCTGAGTTTTATGAAGTCTGCAGCTGCTGTTGTGAGAACATAAAAATATAAGGATTCTAAATAAATATCCTACAACATTATACTCAAAAAATCCAAAGGGGACAATATAGCAGAAAATATTAAAAAGAATATAACAAAGATTGTTCTTATAACAACACACCACAAATTCTAGTTCCCAGCAATTCTTCATTTAATAAAGACGATAATCCTGGCAAAAAAATAATGATGATGAGCACAACATATGAAAGATCCAGTTTGACCCAGATCACACAGGTTTGGTACCCCAGAGAATTAAGTAGATAATGTTGTTGAACAAAATACCCCCGCAACAAATTTGGACTAATATTTATCATCTCCTTTCCTAAGCAGCACCTGTTTCATTGACATGATAAGACAGAAACAGAAATAAGCCCATTCTTCTAAAAGATGAAATCAAAGTTCTTTGTTTATTCAAAAAGCAATTGACATACTAGACAAATGAACATATCTTAATTTGGGTTCAAACCTGAGTGTGAGATAAAATATTGTGAAGCCATTAGTTAATTTTCGTGATGCAAGTAGAGGAAATACAATCACTACAAACAATTTTTTTTTCAATGACAAGAAGTGCCAGTCTAGTCTACCTATAAATTATTGTTACTGCCAAAAGCATTCAAGTCCACTCAATATAGTAACGTTTTTATAGTAGAAAAGACAACAGAGAAATTTGCAGATAGCAACTCAGAAAACTGATTGCCTTTACCCACCCAAGAAAGTACAACAGAGGCAGAGGGTGAAGGGCTTCATGAATCCCATAATTTAAGAATTAAAGAACCCACAATCGAAGAGCCACAAGCACAACCACCATGGCAAATAAGTAACTCCTTTATTAATTCAAGCAAATCCTGATAACAGCAGACAAAGATAAACTTGCGCATAATCAACTCTCTCTTTTGGTCCTCTTAGTACTATTGAATTGCCAGAAATGTGGCCATGCATACACATTTCTGAGGCAGAAACAAGATCATAACTAACTAAAATGATGAAAAATCAATATATCATTTGAAGCCACTTACATAAGGAGGAGAAACAAATTGAATACAACAAGGAATTTAACTAATGCTAAATTAAAAGTAAAAATCACTCTCCAGCCATGAGATTGAAAAATATGAAATCGTCATTAACAAATTCGTGCACTCAATGTCTACAGACAGTTTCAGATGACTTCAATTATAATCTACACAATAAAAAAAGTTGAAAAAGAGATTTTGTGCCTCATTGTTGACAAATTTGTGTTCGCTAAAAGCTATACACAATCAGCAATAAAAGGAAATTTAAGTGGGTTCTAATTGATGTTAACCATCAAAAATAGGCTCCGTGTGTGTACTTCTTTGATGGCAAAATCAAATATATTCAGCAAAAACCATACTTTAAATGAACATAAATCTAAGAACAAATGAAACTATCACTACCATAATCTAAGTGCCATCCTATGGTCACCAACCTTTTTCATGGTTACTAATTTGTGCAACCTTTGATATCAATATGATTTTAGTAGTCAACCTTTTCAAGGAAAATAACATAATCACATGTTTTTCCAGCATTCTATGCTAGCAAAAATTTACGGATAAACAGTTGTTTGGGATTAATAAATGACCAATTGATAGCAAGCAGCCGGAGCTGATCATGGTCAATAATAGATCATGACTAATTTATGTTGTTTATCATGGTCAATGATAATCAGTAGTGTCTGAGGAAACCATTGACTATTTTTGAAAACAATAATGGTCACTTGTCAATAATAATTCATTTCTAATAGCAATAATGATATTCATTAAATGGCAAGGACAATGAGTGGTTATCAATAAATATGATAGTTTCTGACACATTTTCAAATGTAAGTTACTTACAGAAATGAGTAAATCATGGAATTTAAGTCATTTATTTTTGTATGTGGCACCGAAGTAGAAAACATTAGAGAACATTCTCCTGCAAATAAATTTTGGGGAAACATACAGATTGTAATTGTATTTCATTTTATTGCATCACCTACAACTATCCTCTGCCTCCAAAACCAATGTCATCACCAACACTACCATTAGAAATCGCTATGCCTATTCCTTGTAATAAGAACAAATGACATATGTTCCCCAAACCATTGGAACTTAAAACTACTAATCTAGAATGAACATAGAGAGCAATAAAAGCTTCTTCCACATCATTTTTAATCCCATATGAAAGGTTTTTGATAAAGTCTTGTTTCTTCAACAAAGTACATTCAGCCCAAGGAGTGTATTTTGATTAACCTAAGACAATTTCTGATCTAACAATTTTACAGGCTCCAACAAATATAATAAGTCTTGAATACAAGAAACTCAATCCTGTAGTTTTTAATTGTTTGGTTTTTCATTTGCAACATGCGACACCAATTTTTTAAACTTTAAATGGCAAGGAGCAGACGTCTACAAAAGAGTGCGAGACAACTGAAAAGGGCACCACTTATTTCCTGAGAAAACATTAATTCATGAAACCTGTGGAATTAAAACTACAAATCCTTTCAATCTTGGAAAGGATTTGTTCACTGTGGTTATCAGTATGCAAAATGCACATGCCTATTAACTAAATGTGTCTATAGGTGGGAACCAGCAATTTGAGACATTCATGAAATAAGCTTTTTTATATAATCAATATCATAATCTATTTTTTTCATAAGCAGAAAACCCTTGATGTGTGAGCACCAAAATCAAATCTCAGACCTCTTGGTTTGAAATAAAAAATCTTGCCACCCAATCCACCGTTGGGGTTACTGCTATTGATAGTGGCATGTTCTTCATTATAACATGTAACTACTCCACTTTCTTTAACTTAATAATAATGTTCCAAAATGATAATACCAGAGGCGCTTTAGGGTGTTCACATCCCCTATAACAACAGGCTTTGGAGAAGGATGTCTGAAGTCACAATATTTCTTTATAGATTAACCAATGCAAGGAAAGTTGAGAGTCAGACTTTGTAATGAATACACTTTTCTCATTGGCCAGTCAGCTTTGCAAATGTGAGGTAATGTCAATTTTTCTTGAAAGGAACTCCAGGAAATTGTTTTTAGGGCACAACATTCTCATACTGGATGGAGTATATAAAATATGGTTTCCCATAATATGTAAATAAACTCTTCACTAATGATCATGTAGGTGTCAACAATGGATATTTATTCCCACAACTCTCACACTGAGATTTCACATTGAAAGAGCACGAAACCTAAACCAAGTTTACTTGATAGCACTTCCTTTCATCCCAAACAGTAATCAATAACAAGTTTCCTAAAGTTTTAATGCGGCACAGAATTCTAATCCAAGAAATAAAATCAAGCAAGATGACAAGTTCCACTCAGGCTCAACTTCTGTCATTTACGTATACTCCTTAAGATCACATAAGAAATTGTCATGCGTGTTGTGGCTCCACCGTACTACTGTAAAGCTCCTATCCTTGGAGCAAACTGAAGAAGCCTGATAGGTCTACTCTAGGCAGATACAGGAAGTACAAAGCCGAACTCTGAATCAACCACTCGCCCTAAAAATCCAATATACCCAAAAATCACCAGATTCATGATTTCTAAATTCGTGCACACAACATATTGTCAAACATACGATATCAGTAATACAAAGAAAAAAAAACTTTGAAAGAAATAAACTTATGGGCGCCTGATATGTACTCTGAAAAGAATTAAAATGAACTAAATTTTAATATTGATAATCACCAGAAATGTGTAAAGGACAGGACATTATCAACATAAAAGAAACTATAATCATATCATCATCAACATTCAAGAACTTCTAAGCCATGCAAAACATTCGCGTACTTTTCAAGCTCATCATCTTCTGCAAAATGACGATCTTTACTCTTCAGGAACGCGTGCAAAGTCAACAAGCTATCTGAGCCGGCCAGATGGCTCTTTCCAACAAGCCGCTCCACATTCAGGGCCTTGCAAACCCGATCCAATCCCCCAAATAAGCCGTTGCAAAACCTTGTCAACGGATTCACATCATACACATTTTCCCCAAAATATAAGCCCACTCGATCCAAAAATTCCATTAATGTCTCCGGTAAGGTACTCTGGGTCAAGCATTTAACCAAGTACCCAAAATCGAAGGCGCTGTGGAAGGTCACCCACGTTACGGCGTTGTTTAACACCAGACCAGCTGACATCAACAACTCGGCAAAATGAACCGAATCGATTCCATCTTTACGATTCTTTTCAAAATCGACGCCTTGCCGTCTTAACAGCTCGACCGAGTGGGTTGCATGGGCGTGACGCGATACGTCGAAGTCCTTGAAATTGAACGAACTCCCAGATATAACAGGTTGCACTCAATGCAGCAATAATAACAATTTTATCTAAATATTTTTATTTTTTATAAATTAAATACATCTAATTTATAATTATTATACCTCTAAAAAATTAGAGTCTTTTAATATTGACCGACTAATTAAAAAAAAAAAAAACTCCCCTAAAAAATAAAAATAACTCTATTTTTATTTTTATAATTTTATAACAAATATTATTAGATTCTTAAATTATAAAATATTATTTAAATTTTTAATTAAAAAATATTATTTAAATTTTTTAATTTTTAAAAATTATAAATTAATTTTAAATTTTATTTAAATATTTAAATATTTATAAAATACCGTAATTTATTCTAAACTATAAAAAAATTAATTTTCAAGTATTTATGACTTTTAACTAAATAATATATTCGATAATATTAACTCTTTTACGAATATTATTTACTCTTTTTCGTAATAAGGATAATCTCAAAATTTATGTTATTATCTCTCATGTTCACTATAATATTAATTGCGAGTTAAAATCAATCTCATTAACCTCATTTCGAACTATTCGAATACTTAACAATTATGATTAACATCTAATAATATGTCATAACTCTTAACTCATAATAAAAAAAAACTTCATCGAACTTTATACCCAAAAATTTCATCAAACCTTATGCCCAATTATAGAATTTGTGTGAATAATCTTCTTTTATTCATTTAATCTTAACTAAATCAAAGCTCGCGAATATCAAAACCCTCAATTCAATTTTATTCAAATAATCAGTCAGTATGAACTGAATTTGTTATTACGAACTTTTCGTATGACATTTGTGCTTTAATCAAAAACTTTATATTTAGTTGTTTACTAATATCCGATTAGAAACTCAAATTTGAATTGAATCAACGGTACCTTAAAATTCATTATATCGAGTTAACTGATTTCTTCTGAGAGTCATTAACTACTCGATATAAATAACACATTACCAAACCGACTTCGTGATTAGTCTCGCATTTATACACCATATGCATCATGTACATCTATACCGATTAAAAATCATGACGTTCAAAATTTGAGAAGTAGTTAACACACCTTTATAATTTAATGATAAATCATTAATATCATGCATTCGTATGATTCACCATATTTGGATCACGTTCAAATAATAATTCTCTAACTATTATTCTACACTAATATTCTAATGATATAACTATCATATTATTCGTACTAATATTATCTCACAATATTCATCGAAGATAATCAGTTGTCTATTATATAATATTAATACTTAATTGATAATACATCTATAAAAAATAATTTAAATAATTCAATTATCTTAAACAATTTACATGTATATTTGATTACTAATATAATTAAATAAAAAAATTATATATGCACATAAATTAAAGTATTTTTATTATTAATAAATATATATAAAATATATATTTTATAATAATTTAATATAATATATTTAAAATCAATAATATAAATAATATTTTTATTATTAATAAATATATATCATATATATTTTATAATAATTAAATATAATATATCTAAAATCAATAATAATACCAATAATTTTAGGTCATCTAACGCTAACAAACCTAAGATCAGGAAGCGTCCGAAAGAGTAATCCAATTTGGATAAGATTCAACATATCCGCATTGGCTTCGAGACTCGTATAATTGGCGTTCGGTTCCCTGTAACGGCCACTGGCATCAGTTCGGACGACGACGCCCGGAAACTCCGTATCCATTGATATTATCGGAAAATGGTCGATCAAAGATCGGATCTTCTCGATTTCTGAGACCAAGTTAAAAGCAAATGCCTCTCGGATCTCGATCCGGCGCTTTGGATGCGGCGGAGGCTGTACGTCAGACATATCTATATTAATTAAGAAATAGTGTCGGGTCAAATTGATTCAATACTTGAAGAGGCTTTATTATTTTTTCTATTTAATTTCTAAGATTTGGACTCGAGTCATGTATTTTTACCTCGAAGAAGAGTCTATTTTATAAAATGGAGAGGCCGTGAATGGAAGGGGAGGCGGTTTGATTATTTTTGAAGGTAAAATAATTAGGTAAATACAAATTTTTGTTTTTGTTTGTGTTTGTATTTCTGTTTAACATACGATAAGGTACAAAGTGTAATGCCAGGAGTACAAGTGGATGATCTATAGATTCAAATTTTTTTTTTTTTTAGTTTTTTTCACTTTTTTGCTGGGTTATGTGAATTATTTGTTTGTATTTCTGTTTTTTTCATTCTTTTTTTTTAGGGGGGGTGTTGTTTAAAGTTGTAAATTAAAAACAAAATTAAACTGAAATAAATTTTAGTTACACACCAGGTGTTTGTTTAATTCATTGATAGATGATTTACGCAATTGGGCCAAAATAACATATATATATATATATATATAGTGCCCAAGTGAGATAAATACGAAACTAATGTTAAAAGAGTTGTGTTTAATATAGAATTTTGTATATATATTTAAAAATGTAAAAATATTTATTCTAATTTTTTATTATTTCATTATTTAATCTAATAATACCTACTCTACTTTCTACAAATCCTAAATTTCACATAGCTTAAAAATAAATCCCATTGATATGTATGTAAGTTCATTCTCATTATTTTTTCAAGAATCAATTTACTAAAGTAAGTTCTATTCATAAACTCATATCAATTGGTACCAAGAATTGCAAAAGTTGCCCAATTGAAAAATAATGAGCTTGATGAATTGTTATAATCCTAAACTTTAAATGAGTAAATAAGTCTAATATAAAATAATTATGCAAGGTCATAAACACTCATTAATTTATTTTTAAATCTGAGTTTTACTCATATATTGATGCTTATAATCGGATTCCCATTAACAGAAAATATTGGAAAAGTGTTTCATGTTTTTAATCAAACTTAAAATTCTAAAACATTTGGACGTCCATTGACACAGAATATATGTGGGAATAGAATGCACGTGGAAAAGGAGTGGGGAATAATTACTTCCCCACGGCATGAACATAATTAAATTAGGCAATAAACAGTATCGTAATCCTGGTTTCACCGATTCATTAATAAGCATGAGACAAAAATTCGAATGTTGACTTTTAATGCTCCTTCAGTTATTACTAATTTTACGTCTCTCCAACGACTGGAAGGATAAGTACTCAAAAGCACACAAATTACTTTATGGTTGTTAAAATACAGTCCATGTGTTTATGTAGTTTTCATTTTGTAACAGGGTCAAATGCCAAATGGGTTTGGATTGGAAACAGTAGGCTGAAACGTGGAAGCAGTTTTCATTTACAAGTTTGTTTTGTCGTAACGGGAAGACGATTTTTTGTTTTTTATTTGCTTGTTTTGTTTTTTAAGTCATTGAAATAAACGTACGCAAATAGTGATGTGTAAGTTAGTCACTTGATTGGTGAAGGAGCAAAGCAAATAACCAAAACAAAAAGGTTGGTGTTTCGTATTCCCATTACACAACTACCATTCACATTCAAAAGTCAGAAAAAGACCATAAAATAAAATAACATTATATTACTTTAAATCTTATTTTATCTATTTCAATGATTATCATAACTAATCAATTTCAAAATAAATATAAACAAGATCTCATAAATTTAAAAAAGGAAAACTCACACATAATGGTATTGATTAGGAAAGGCTATCCCTATCCTTGAAATCGAAGCACTCTCAAAAGAGTTTGTTCGGTCGTGTGCTGAAAGAATTTCAGCAGAACAAATATTTGCATACTCCGCAAAGTGATGTAAAATCATAGCACAGAAGTTGAAAGGTCAAACAAAACATTTGAGCTCCTCACAAAACCACCACTTCTTAATTTCAATTAAAAACAAGAACGTATGAAACTGGATTAGCCAATCTGAAGTTGTAATGGCTTCATATCATAAGCAGGTAACACCGTATAAGTATTAACCATAAACAAAAATCTAATTCAAAAACTCCATAATTTACAACCCAAATACCATCCCACTCGAGGCATATGGTTGCCCCCAACATCTTGGACCAACAAACTTTTTAGAAGTAACACATTAAAATTCCACAACTATGGCCTATAGACTGACACAATTAGATTTTCAACACTAACTAAAATGATATATTGAATATTTGACACAGAAAATCCATTAATCAAACAGCATTCTTTCAATACAGTTTGATAAAAGAAGACAATACGATGATGAAGCCATGGAGAGATAATCGGAGAGAAACTTTTTGGACATTCCCCGCTATGTTCTTAACATCAACAGGATCAACATATGATTACAAACTATAAATTGCATATTGAAATATGCAATGAGCCTCCATGATACCGATATGATCTTTGAAACTAGAAGTAGGTACCCTCGGGAGGTTGAACCAGCTTCCGATTGTGCGGGGCTGCCATCTCTTTTTTCAGCTGTGTGAGTATGTCTTCCATGGTGTACTCTCGCTGCCAGTTCGCAAGAAGTCCAAATTTTTTAGGTTCCACCTGCAGCATTTGCATGTCATCAAAATCTTGGCATCCAATTATCCAAAAACTAAAAAGATGAAATATATTCCCAACAATATGATAGATAAACAGAGGACAAATTATACAACAATTGCAGCCAAAAATAAATAAATCAAAGAATGTCATGGTATTGAAACTATACCACTCCAGTTTCGTGGTTAACACAAGTCATGTTGATTCGTGAATGATAACGAACACTTGGTGGCTTCTCAGGGTAATCTTTATCACAGAACAGCTTCAATTGATAAATTCGACCCTCATGTACAGTCTGAGACCCAAGAAAGAAAAAGCAGAAGTAACAATGCAAGCTAACCAAATATATAAAATACCAAAAACAGAAGATATCAACAACTGTAATTTCTCTTTCCGTCACATAGAATTTAGCTCACACCAAATTTCCAACAATACAACAGTATAGGCAAATGCATAAATTCTAATGTATTGTCTAGGAAATCTTTACTGAAGAAGTACAGTTATTCTTCAAGTTCAGTAATTTACATCTCCCAGACACAGACCAAGCTCTTTTCTCATTAAGAGACATCACATAAGAACAAAATATTCAATATCTATAAGAGAGAGAGAGAACTTTTTCTTTCTTCATTAATGTGTGTGCGACTGTGAGGCATAACTCAAGATCTATCCCCAGATATGGACCTCATCAGTTGTGGCTCTTCATCCTTCGTATACCAAGACCCACAGATATTGAGTAAATACGCATAAATCAGTTAGAAGATACATTTTGAGTGAAGACCCGTAGAACATACACAATTTATAAAAGTTCAAAGCAAATTGCCTCAAAATATATGTATATGAAGTGCACTCACATAGGTAATGCTTCATCTGAAGGAATAGTTATACAACTAGAGAATTTTATCAACTAAATGAAGGTGTTATTACATTGTGAGGACCGATAATGGTGCCAGTCCAAGATCGCATGTAAATGTCATCTCCATCATCCATTCCGTAGCTGACAGTGCCATCCCCAATACCTTTTTCTCCACGTTCAAGTTCCTCTAACAACCTGAAGTTTCTAGGGACTGCAAGCAGACTCCAATAGTTAGTAAAATTAACAGGCTGCATTGATAATACCAAGAGAGATTTTGATAGCAGACTTAAATTGTCAAATACTTTCCATCACTTAAAAAAAATGTTTTAGCATTCCCAATTAGTAAGCTATCTCTCGTCATTGCTTCAGAATTCAAAAATTTTCGATCATCCACATCATATTAGAAAAAGAAAATGCATATTGTCCAGGTTATAAGTGGAAACCATAAGAACATTGAGATACAGTATGGAAGAATTGCATGTTATCACATTCTTGATAATGCAGCTGTTTGATGTTTTATCCGAAAAAAAGTTACTGTGAGTCCTAATCAAATAAAGTTTAATTTAGCAACATCTGAAATAGATTCGTCAGAGACTTACATGGAATATGAGAAGGCAATTATGAAAATAAAAAGGTCATACCAATATGAATTTATATTACAGTCATTTGGAGTTCTTATCTAACTTTTTATCATCCTCCTTAATTGCAACGGTAAGATAAACTCTAAGATCATACATCAGGATGTATCACAAGCTCTTCACAACTTTGACCTGTCTGTTAGAGCAAATTTCAATCAACTTATAACAAGCGTCATTCTATTATTTAGTTTTTGCATCCCAAAATTTGTTTTGAAACATTACAGACTTTTTCATCTCTTATTCTTTCTAAGCTTGTTGAGTTCTAAGTACCTAGCCCAATAATTTGAACCCAGGACGTTGCTAATGATATTAACCACTTGACCCAGTCCTGGAATGTTCTTCTCTTATCCAAACATATCACAGGCAGTTTTCACACATCAACCTCAAAAACTTCCAGAACTCAAAAGACAGAATGCAAACACTAAAATTTTAATGTTGATATCATCAGCACAGCTAAAATTTCAATGAAAGCTGCAAAGCTTTCAATTTACATCAAAGACTCAGACACTTAACCAAAATTGCAACCAAGTAATTATTAAAATTCTCAAGATGGTATCCAATCAAGCACTCAAGGATTTAATCACCCAACAGCAAATATTGACATTTATAGTACATGGCATCCCGCTCATCAATCAACTTTTGTTAGAAAGTAGAAAGGGGAAATGCTTTTTAACTTCATACTCAGAACCAGAAGATGCTATAAACTTTTGGGAAAAATAGGCATAGAGGAGATAACTCAACTGGAGAGACTCAGAAAGTCAAAAACTTAATAGGACATAGCTACTGTTATTGTATTGTAAAAGAAATGGAGAATGAAAGAGCTTTTCCAATCAACTATCTTATCCTCTAACAATCAAATCAAACTATAAATTATGACTATCTAACAGTTAGTATGATCTAAATCAGGTGAACTGTAGGTCCTATGTGATGTAGGTATCCACCTAAAGAAAAGTATGAGTAAGGTCTTCCAAACTCAAAAGAAGCGAATCACAATAAAGCTTCATTGTCAAACTAAAAGATATCAAGCTACTGGAAAACCGTTAGTTCCCATGCAATAACTCCAAAATCCAAACAAGCAAGATATATGTAAACTTCAAATAAAAAAAAATGAATTCAAAATTAATATATATGCACAAAAAAGCAATTGCCAAGCAATTTAGTATCTTCTCACACCATAAACTTCAACATTTTATGAGGCATCACATACAATATCCAATTGATAAATGTTTGGGAAACGCAGTCACCATTAGAAAAATAGAAAGGACGTATTTGTTGGTATATAGATGTATAAACATCAAACTCCCATCCTCATGCAACATATATATGTTGAATGTATGTGCTTCTAAAAGTTCACTAAACACGATTAAATCCAAAGCTTTTAAAACCAAAATTATGTAAAGGCTTGCCAAAAATTTTTATAGCATTTATTTCGTATTGATAAAAAAAAAAAAGAAAAAAGAAAAAGGCGTCAAATAATTCCTTCGTCGCATTAGAACTACTAATTTATTTCCAATAAGCGAAACACACTTATTCGCAAAACCGCAACTTAAAATTTAGCTGTTTGCAAAGTTTCACCATTAAATATTCATATATCACACAAGATGAAAACGGATTATACTAATTTGCAATCAAACAAACAAAGGCTCAAAATTCTTAGTGATTAAAACTCCAAAAACCCAAAAACCAAAAATTAAACGGAACAAATAGAAGAAATCGCGACAACCCACCAAAGAATTACACGAAACGAACAAGACCCAACACAAGAAAACAAAATTATCCATCAAACCGATCAGTAAATTGAACAAAAACGACAAGATCAGAAAAGAAATTGAAGAAGCTGACCCACGACACTGGATCCTCCTGAGCCAAGCGTCATGGTTACGATATTTCCGGTGGGTAAGCTGAGATCTGTTAGAGAGAGAAGGGTGGGTGGATGGCAGAGAATCTTTGAGGAAAGGTAGGCGATGGAGGCAAAGACGGGAATCAGGGCGAAAATAAGGGCAATTGTGGGTGAATGGGAAGATTATTGGTAAAATATATTATTTAAACAAAAATATTAAAAAAATAATTTATTCTTTTCGAGGGAAAGAGAGAGAGTGAGGGAATGGTTAATGGGTAGGAATTTTGGGATTTAATCGTGTGTTTTTTTTTGTTTTTTTTTTTTAATGATAATATTTGGATCCATAATATTTTGTGTTTTTAAATAGATATTTTTTTAATTGTCAAAAAAATTAACTCCAAATGAAATGACAAATTACTTTGACCATGTAATATAAGAGGTTGTATTTTATATTTTGTATGAAATAAATTAACTCCCACCAAATGCAATGCAATGACCGAATTACTTTGACCATATAATATGAGAGTTTTGTTTTTTAGATATTTATATCTTTTAAGTTATTTTTATGAATAATTTTTTTAAATAAATAAATAATTGTAAAAGTAATTAAGTGATGTGTTGTTACATGCTAGGACAGTGGACACAGCTCTTATATTGTGCAATAATATATAGAATTTTTTTAATATGATTATTTTATTAATTCATATACAATTATTTTTATTTTAATGCAATTAAAAGCTACTTAATTCAAGTCCCAAAATAATTGTTGGAGTAGTTATATGAATTTAAAATTTTAGTAGATTTTAATTTTATTAAAATACACTATTGGATCTAAATTTTGAAGGATTTTTTTAATATTTTTAAAATAATACCAATAAGGCTTCAAATTATCATCTTTTACAAAATGTAAATACCTTCAAGTAGTAAAATAATAAAGAAATAAAATTTGTAGACATACATATATAGATGTATATACTCTTTTATGAATGCATATCTTTACGAATATTATAGTATATAAGATTTGCATTTAAAAAAATTCAACAAATATTTTCTAAAAGGTCCAACTAGATTTAGATGTTATTGCCCCCTTTTTAATGGTCATATACTTAAATGTGTGTATAGGTGTTTGAGATTACAGTTTTTTTTTTTTGAATAAGCGAAGCTGATCTGACATAAAAATTTGAAGGACATGTATTTTTAAATATAATTAATTTTAAATAAATTAATAATATCCTTTATAATAATTGTGTAAAAATTAAATTAAATAATATTTTAAAATTTTTAATTAGTAACATAATTTTAAAAATTCAAAATTTATCAATAAGACATAATTTTAAAGACTCTATTAACTATTTTACACTAACAATTTAAAATTTTGAATAAAATGACTCATTATTAAGGTCTTACTTGAATTTACTTACAATTTATTATTATTTATTTTTTTAAAAAAATTACTTATTATAAAAAATTATAGTATTTATAAAAATTATTTGATTTTATTTTTTTAAAAAAAATGACTTTTTTACTACAAAATTATTTAATTTTACTTTTAATTTTTTATATATTTATAATACTTTTATTTAATTACTATTAAACTTTTTTAAAATTTTATAAATTTAATAAAATAATTAATTAAAATAATTTATTATAAAAATTTAATAATATTAAGCGTGTTTTAAAAAAATTAGAAAAATAATTTCTTCCTTATTTTTTACTTTTCACTTATTTTAAAATAAAAATTACTTTTTAAAAAATAAATTAAATAAATTTTAATACGATTTTTAATTTATAAAAAAAATATTTTTTTAAGGTGAATTTAAATAAGGCCTAAATGTGAATGAAATTAAATTTTTTGGGCTTAAGTCTCCGTTTCATAATTTATGCCTCTAATTAGTTTAGGTTAAACTGTGTTTTCCCAGTGAATGATCCTAAACGTCCTCTACTAATTAATTAAGTACACATTACACCTCCCATTTAATAGATACGAAATAATAAAAAATAAAAAAATAAAAACCTTCACTCGAAGTTAAAATATGGCTCTGCTCCAAATGCAGAGAAAGCCTTGATAACACTTCAGGGAGGGAATTATCTGTGGGGAGCAAATAAAACTTATGTGGTCAAATAAACAGCCGAGACCTCTTAGAAGACTTTCAAAGGCTCCGAGATCCCACAAACCACCATATGGTTGGAATTCTGCCGAAGGAGAAGATTATGCCGAAGGAAAGCTGCATTCAAATGGTCTACGCGACTACAAATTAGGTATCAAGCGATTGGTTGAACTGTATCTCATGTGAAGCTTTTGTTGTCTAATTTGTAGGATCAATAATAAACCTTCCACTGTTGCAGGTCCTTAAAAGGACCTTCTTCATTTGCATATAAAGGGAATTAGTTCAGAAGTGGTACTGCGGCAAGTTTTGTCCTTGGGGTTCTTTTTTTTTCTTAATACTAATATAATTATGTTTTTTCTTACTTGTACTCTGTTTGCATGTTAAGGAGAATGATGCCTTGCTTTATCAGCATTTTTCATCTGATGTGCCGTGTGTGTCAGTTAGTTTCAATCTTCAATGTATTCCTTTTTCCTTGGAAGTTTTGTGGTCCTTTTTCTCTTTTCACTTCTCTTTTCTGGTGGTTGTAGTGTTCTGTATGTTGTATTACTAGTTATTTGATTTCAGTGGCATGGGAATTCAATGTGTCTATTGGTAAGGAAGCATTCAGCTTATTGTTTTTGTGTGGGTAATCCAAGAGTCTTCACTTAATTTCTTGTATGGTCATTTGGCTTCCAAATTGTGCGTGTCAAACTCTTGGAGATTAGAGTATGAGCTGCTCTTGAATTTTTTGGGTTCATGGACAGTAAAAGATATTCATTTAAATAATTCAGTGAACTTAAGTTTATGTATTTCTCATTCATGTCCAATGACCTTGAAAAATAATGGTTTCTTAGAGAGACGAGAACACTGGGAGGTATGAGTGATAAAATTCCTTTATTTTTTTGGCAAATACATACAACCTTGGTCTAGAAAATTATCATCTGACATACAATAAATGCAAGTGTGGTTCAGTAATTTTGCTATCTAGAGATGACCGCTCTAGAGATTGAGTGAAATTCATTCATGTAATGCTATGGTGATTTGTGTTCAGCATGAATATAGATATGAATGTTTTGTGAGAACAGGTGATGATTTGAACTATTGACTGAGATGCCCATTTTCATTGAATGCCTGTGTAATGGTTTTTATTTATGTTCGATTTGAATTGCTTTTTCCTTTTCTACTTACGTGAACAGCTATAACTGCAATTTGAGAAATTAACACTATTTTAATGATTGCAATTGAGATGAACCATAAGGGTTCAGAAAACTTTTAATGCAATGCAGCATGACACAGTAACATCCGGATTGGGTAGTGGGGGTCGAAAGACATTTTCCATTACCTGAAAACATCACGAGGTATGACTGTTGTTTAATTGGTGTCATTGATGGAGGATACCCCACTAGATGCAAGTGACTGTGTATTTATTTTTCTAGCCCTTTATTGAATACCTTGTGTCAGATATTCTGATGCAACAACTGATTTTGCTTTTACTTTCTTGTTATATGTTTGTTTATCTAAATTAAGAGAGCTTGGTGAGATTCCTTTGTAGCTAAAGGTTGACCATTGTCAAAGGAGAAAAACATAGCCTTCTATTGTTTCTTATCTGATTAAAATGTATATTATTATTAGCTGCCCTATTTTTTTGATCCCATTTGCTTAATTGATCATTAGTTACAGCCTTGCAGGTCTTATTGTCGTCTGTATCTGTTGTGTCTCTGCTCGACGGTCAAATATTTGATCTGAAGTCCATTATCACGACCAGTGCTTCTGGCCTAGCATAGTTTGAGAGTGGATATATTTGAACCAAACTAAAAATTGCGCCCCAGCAGGCGATATCCCGTGGGCTTGGCCTTACACAGATTACTTCAGTTGTCAACAGGCTATGACCATTGCTTCTGGCCCAGCATAGTTGAGGTTGTGGGATTGTGACTGGAATTTATTTCAACTGCATATTAGAGCATTTATATAACAACATAGACATTTTTGTTTCTGATTTATTTTAGTTTTATTTTTATTCTCATAAAATACCCGTGTAATGTGATAAGGATTATTTTTATCATCCCTATGCTTTTAAGTATGAAGTTACAGAAGTATTGATATTGTTTACGCATGGAAGAGAGAGAAAGTATGCATGTGGTGTGAGTTAAGATGGGAAGGAAAAAGAGTAAAAACAGAATTGAATGGGGGAACATGGACAAATGTGAACGAAGAAAAGCACTTGCCAAAATAGAGATGGCACCGGAAAGGGGGCTTTTTGTCAGTGATGAGAAGAGAGTGAAAATGAAGGCAAAAAAAAAAAAAGTTTGAACAATACAAAGGTTTAAGTTGGAATTTAATTTTGTATTTATCATCTGACGTAGTGCTCTCATTATTCTCAACCGTCCCAATTGCTCTTACATTGATGTGTTATTAATTGTCATTCAATCTATTATAGTCCTCTTTTTTTCAATGCACGAACTGCCCAACTCTCTCTTCCCTCATACGACCTAATTACCCCGAAGTCCTTTCCTAAATAAACTTCTTTGACCTAGGTGTAAAAATATTTTCCACTTTTATATTTTTGTAGTGTTAGATGTTAATGCATGCTCCGTTTTTTATATGTTCTTAGATTATGTTAGTCATATCTATCTAGTTCTAGCAAAAACAGTTATTATGCATGGAACTTGAAATTGCTTTTCCTCGTTCTAGAATTTTATCATAACAGCATTTTCTCCTATTCTTTGACAACTATTCGGTTAACTGTGTTAAAATTTGAACACAAAATCAATAATGTGCATGTTCATGTGCATTTGGATAGAATTTCCATCTCTGGTCAGATTTCCTAATGTAGGCATATGAGATATAAGGAAGCTTCGTCGGCGTCTGATTTGGACATATCATAGTTTTGGATGGAATAGATAAGTTAAAATGTTTGGTCCTCATTGCCCTTGTTCTATATGCCAACCAGGTGTGGGCCAAAGTCGTGCCATTGCCGTATTCTATAACTGCTGTTTTCAGTTCTTTGGTGACAGATTTTACCCATGTTTTGGGATCAGGCAAATGCACTAAATTTATTCACTCTAGTTTTTTTACGTACTTGCAGTTTCAGTATGAACTTCACTCTTTGCTACTGTTGTAACATCTAGTGTGGCCTGGAAATGGCGTCAAATGGACAGAAGGTTAAATTCTAACCCAGAAAACAAGAGTTGAAACCAGAAATTTACCTGACAATCTAACATGATTATCAGAAAATTTGGGCAGTAGCAATTAAACCAGTTTTTCATAGTCTTCTGCCAAAGATAAAAGAAAGCTTAACCTAGGATTAAAAAACATACACCATTACCGTGCCCATATTCTATGTTATATGATTAGGAAGAAAAAAAGGTAAAAATTCGCGCTCCATTTTTTTGCTCTTATAGTACTGTTATTTATGATTTTTTTTTTCTTCGACTTCTCGTTTTAGCATTTGGAGCAAGGAAATATGGAGGGCAAATAGCACTACCTAGAACAAAAAAGAAAAGGAAAAAAAGAGAGAAGAAAAAGACAAAAGACTATAAGTCCTAGGAAGAACAACAGAATTGGCAAAAGAGACTGAAACCTCCTACTTCAGCTCCTCCTTGTTTTGCCGGTGGCGTCGGTGGTGACGGTGCTACTGTTGTTGTCCTGGAGAAAGTCAAGCAAGACAGTGCTCTTGCATTTGGGGCATTTGGGGTCATCCTCAGACAGCATCACATACATAAGGCACCTAGGACACCCCACCAGCACCATCGACGTGGCCTCAGGACTGTTTGAGTACCGAAGTGTGTCTTCCTGATTCTCCGACGATACACACGAGCTTGGTGGAGAAGTTGGTGACACTGTTGCCGATCGGCTTGGAGACTCCATGGTTCGGTTTCCCCTTGGAGGTGAGAGGTTCAGTTTCAGCTCTAGTTTTGGTGCGTTTCCGTTTCTTCGACTCATCTTTTCTGAATAAATTTCTCTATATCTCACCTGCATACAAGAAAGAAAGTGATGATTCATAACCAACACATAACAGTATTCCAAGAAAGTGATTCAAGAAGTGATTTGTTTATTGCCTTGAGGGTAAAAAAAAGGTTTCTTTTGCCACCAGCTCGTCAAATTCAGATACGAAAATGAAGAAGAGAGTGTTTCTGAATGGAAGAATGGGAGGTTGCTAACCGGAAACCAGCACCGTAAAAATGGTGGGAATTGTTGGTGGTGGTGTAGGTGAATTCAAGCTGAAATGGTATTATATATAATGAAATTGAAGAGAGAGAGATGGGCTTTCTTTAAAGCTTAATTTAATTATGGTGGAAGAGGTGGAGTGTATGGTAGATAGAGAAAGAGAGAATTGAATTAACAAGTATTGGCAGAAGAAGAGTGTAAATTTAAGGCCAGGAAATGAATTAATGGTAGGAAAAATCCCAAGAGATATGCAGGAGGAGGAAATTTGTAGTAAATATTGCAATTACATAAGTGCAGCATTCATTCATTGCTTTTGGAGTCGGTGTTTATTGTTTTAAGTATGTGAACCCAACGGCTTTTATGGCTAAAACCCAGATTTTTAAAACCAGCTAAAGAATTTATTATCAAACACCAATAAATTTAATTGCAGCCACTCAAAAATAGTTGTATTTTAATTAAAACAAAAACCCAAATTAAATTTGCCAACTAGCCCTCCTTAATAATATTAAAAATTAATAACTTAATAGGAAGAAAAAAAAAATTAAATCTGTAGTTAAAGCTTTCATTGGAAACACAACAAACACAATACAAACTGTACCATTGGAATTTTCTCTCTTCCCCTTCTCCTCCATTCCCAGCTGCTATCACTATATTGTTTAATGAATGTTCTACGTTCCATCCTTTCTTTTTTTTTTCCTTTTTCTTTTACTAATAAATTGATTTTATCTTTATCCTTTTGTTTATAATAAACTATAATGTAATTGAATTAATAATGAGATTAATTATATTTATTAATTTCCATTGACTTCTAATTGGGTGAACATGCAATCAGCATCACTTACAATAATACCCATGTGGGATAATTAATTGTATTAGAAGAGCGTTTCATTTAACATTTATGATTCATATGGCACTCATGGAATTAATAATTTCAAGTGACCAAATTTCTTGTTTAACTCGGGTTTAATGATTTGATAGCAAATAGACTAACAAAATTTTTAGGTCATCGACACTGAAAGAGTGGGAAATTTTTTTGGGGTGGATATCATGTTTATTAAGAATTGAAATCAAAATTTCCCATTTAGCTGTAGATTTCTTTTATATTTTTTAAATCTATGAACAAGTGTATTTTATAATAATTTAACATCAAACTATTTGAATTCATCAACAAGTTAAGAACAGTTTTAGTTTTAAATTCTTGGAACCAAATCTTAATGCTCAGAGAAATTATAGTTTCCAGGAAAAATGAAACACATTTTTCATAGATTTGGTCATGGTCTAAAAATGAATTGTTGTTTAAATGGGAAATTAAGTATCATCATATGTTAGATGTGCATCACCATAAGCAGATATCAGTCAGTCAACCTAAGAGAAAATAAAAAAATAATAATTATAAAATATATCTTTTCAAAATTTTCTTTCTAGTATCAGAAACAAAAAGTGGATCATCTTATTCTCTTCCGATTTTGATTCGTACAAGGTATTTATGAAAAAAGATGGCTACTCCTCTTAACTTCGGGGTTTGCCATTCATTTCTTTTTTCCGTTTTTTAAGCCGATAATTGGTTACTTTTTTAATTATTTTATCTTTCAATCTGGTCCATTACAACTTTTATTAAAAAAGGGCATTTTATGTTTATAAGTTTTGAACGAAGAATTTGTAACTTAACCAACCTCAGCAATGAACTTTCTAGGAAAATATTTAAGCTTCGTTTGCAATTATAATAATTTTCATATCTTTTGAAAAATAATGGTAAATATTTTTTTATAACATTAATTTTAATAAATTTTATATATTTTATATTAATATTTAAAAATGTTATTTGTAATAATTATAATTTAAAAATTATTATGTTATAATATAAAAATAGAGCGTTTATTGAAAGTTAATTATAGGTATTATTGTTAAAAAATAGGATTGAATTACCCACGTGTTTTACTTCACAATATACCAATTTATTATCCAAGCAATGCAATTATGTTGTAATTATCAATTCAGCAGCTCATTAAACCATTGGATTATAATTTAAATAAATTATTGAATTATGATTACCAGTTCATATACTCTATTATATTAATGACATAATAAACAGTTAAATTTTATTTGATAAATAAATAAATAATAACAATACAACTTATATCAAGAAGTCTCATCCAGCATTATTTATTGTTAGTAAGCTACAATGATTCAATATAATAATTTAAGGAGTTATTATACTAATGACATTTTGTGCACCATTTGTAAAGAGCATTTACCGTTTATGTTAAATGTTAATTTTTCAATAGTTGGAATCATAAATATAGTGATTCAATAGTTTGAAAATTTTTGGTACAATGTATGTCAAATCTAATTATTCATAATATTTAAGATTATCCTATGAATAATAAAATTATAGAATAAGTAATGTGACATTTGTATAGGCAAATAATTAGGGCAAGAATAGGGTACATTCAACCGCGGCTATTACAGTTCTTTTATTATAATTTTTTATTCTTTTTACTTTTTTTTAATTATATAACTTTTATTATATTTTTATAAGTTGAGAAGAAATGATAATTAAAAAAATAAGAAAATATTATCTCTTAAATATCGTTGGACATGTTTTACATCATAATTTGATTTGATGAGCTACCCTAGTTATTAATTTTGTAAGCCTTTTGCATAATGTGTTTAATATTTCACGCTGTTTCATTTTTTTTATTTTTTTTTAATATATCACCTCCCTAGTTGAGATTTACTTAAAAAATCTATAAAAAAATATAACTTTTTATACGAATTATTGAATTTAAATTGATATGGTATAATAATATTATTTGTTACATAGTCTATATAATTTATTTTTATTAATTAATATGATTATATATTATTAATTTATAAAAAATATATATTTTAAACTACCCAACACCCACACCCACACACACACAGATACAAAAAAAAAAAAAAAAATGTAACCAAAAGATTGAAAAACGAAGAATAAATGAGATGCTAATTTGGTTAACATAATAAATAGTAATCTTTTTTTAGTTGCTAGCCTTAATGATAGCCACCCAAAGGTCAAATTCAAGATTCCATTTGTGTTTGAAGATGCATCTTTTGTCCTTTGGATAAGTATGTATTCCTATCAGCTATTTATTGTTTGATTTACTTATTTCTTTATACCCATTCAATATTCACAAAATTAATGAAATTCCAAATCCAAAAGGTAAAAAAAAGTTAGCAGTCATGTTAGGCCGTCTTGATGTTAATAAGCAAATTCTAACCAACTATCTTATATTAGAAATCTTTTATTTGACTTTGGGCCATAAATAAATCTATAAATTTTTTATTCAATTTTTTTTTTTTTTTATAAATTAATGTTGTTATTATAATTTTATTTAATCAAAGTAAAAAATATTATTATGTTAACAAAAAATAAGTTGTATAAGAGATATTATAATAATATAATATTATTATATCCGTTTGTATAGATAAATTTTGTATAGATATTTAAAATAAAATATTATATATAACTACTCTACATCAGAGAATTAAACTAAAAAATTTTAAGACCATTATATTTCATCTTAATTATTAAATATAATCATTTAACCTTTTACTTGACAGATAATGTTTATCAAGTATCCATCTAATTAAATTTTATTTTGATTGAATTGAGATTTACCTAATTTTTAAAAACATTATAATAAATAATTTTTTAATTTAATGTGAGTGGAATTTAAATCCTAGATTTTTTTGAGCATTTAAAAATTTTTATCAATTGAATTAAATAGCAATTACACAACTACGAAATTAATATTTTAAAATATTTAATATTCTTAAAATGATTTTGTTAATTTAAAAAAAAAAAAAGTGAAAAAAATAGTTAACCCTATTTTTCTGGATCTGTCAATGAATTTCCATTTCATATCCCACCTTTTAATTTTTGAGAGCTTTATAAGTCATTGGCAGAACCACGGTGCATCGAATATAATTTTACTTTAAATTATTTTATTATTATTCATGTTTTTTATTATAATTTTTAATTTAATAATTATTATTACTTCCTCATTTATATAATTTATACATAATAAGCACTACAAATTTTCGAGACACACTCTAACTCTAAATATATCTTTCAGGTATGTAAGACTAACTAAGTACTTGTCTTTATGTAATCATAAATATAAACTCTCAAATATTTTATCAATTATTTTATAAATATAAATTATATTGGTCTCTTCAAGACCTTTAAAAATTACACGTCAAAATAAATAAATAAAAAATAATTTCATATCATACCAATTATACAGTTTAATAAAAATCATTTCAAAATAATAACATATAAAACAATTTACAAACATTTAAATCATATAATCCAAACGTATTAATTTTCATATCATAAAATCTTTTACGATATATTTTCAGTGGACGACTTTATATAAAAATACTATTCACAAGCTATATAAATAGTGATAGCTCTAAATTTCTTTTGATTACCTCCGCTAACGTGCTATTTATCCTACATTCAATCACCTGAAACTGAAGAGTGAAGATGTGAGTATATTAGAGTATACTCCGTGAATAGATCAAAAATAAGTAATGCACCTAATATATATCTATCTCAACATACATGAAAAGAAAATTAATCAAAATAAAACATTCAAAACAATTAAGTTATTTTAATAAAATTTTATAAAATAACAAAATGTGAATAAAATTAAATTATTAAGTAAAATTTTTAAAATGATCAATAAAATTATTGGGCAAGTCACCTTCTCTACAATCACTATGATTATGAACAATCCCAAATTGTCAGTGAATTTTTTCATGCAAAACAATAAATGTTTGATGAAAATATAATTTATATTATAAAATACATTATTAATATTCAATAAAAGCGTAGTTTGTATACTAAAACTTATGATGTATGATTTTTTTTAAAATTCTAACCCATTACTAACGTTGACATAGAGTAGCTTGTGAATTCTCTGATAACTAACCTCTATAATCCTGTCAACGATCCACTTTGTCCTAAATAAGGTCACCACCTCCTTTATACCGACCTTGCTAACGATACACTCACCTAGGTGGCCTCTTCGTAGGTCCGTCCCTATGTTACTTACTCTGTAGTTACAGTTTAGGCCCTCACGATCAAAGTCTCTTTAACCCATATTAGATATCTAATAAATCAAATAATAACTTGGTTCTCTAACCATGAGTTAAAATAATAGTCTAATATTACAATCATGTCAAATATCTAATTTATAAGAAAATATCAATATCAAAATATTCCATTGGCCTTCAGTCATCCACATATACAAATAATAAATTATATCATATAAATTATCTAAATATCATAAAAATAATGATATTATAAAATACAGATTTAAATCCATAGTTACAAACAAATTACAAATAAAGAGATCCTCTTGGCTTTTACCACAAAAATAAATTCAACGTCTCCTATATGATCTCAAATCATGTATTTATAAAAATATTTTATCATTTTATGGCATTAAAAATATAAGATTTAATTCAAAATAATAAAAACATAAAAGTCCACTCATTTAGTGGGGAGGGTATACACTCTCTTTAATTCTTGCATCTCGCAACCTTGTCGTGTAGATTTTTGAAGCTATATGATATAAATATTCATAAACTCATCAACTTCTCAATTCTAAAGAGTAATAAATAAAATTTACATACTATAAGATACTTTAAATACTAAGATTTTGTAAAGGAATATATTCCACTGAATTTTTGAATGATTTTAGTTATTCACGTAATTTTCATCAATTTAAAACTCTATAACCCTCCATATAACTTTCAAATCTTATTCAAATGCGAGCCTAACAATTAAGTAATGACTTTTGAAGAAACTTACACTTGAATAAATAGTAACTATTCTGTCATATTTTTCATTAAAATCTTAATTTGAATCATTCTACCTTCTCAGTTTATACTTCTTAAGTCAATTCTTTAAATGTGCATTCTACTTGACCTAATTTAAGTTTAAATTCTAACATTTCTTAAATCAAATAACCTTAACTCAAATTTTTATTTAAAATACATAATCAAACTTAAAATTAATTAAAAATCTTATCAAAAGAATGTTTCTAGCTTAAGAAAATCGAACTTCAGCTCAATTGTTGCTCAAAATAAAAATCCTCAAATTTTTTCATAAACCCTAGCTTTCATTTTTCTTCTCTTTTTATAAATGATACTTAACATATGAAATTAATAGATTGGGAAGCTCAAAATTGACGAAAATAAATTCATTTCTAAATTTGTTTATTTTTATATGAAATAAACGGATTTCAAATGAGATCCTTCAATTGAGAGAAATTCACACTTAAAATTTGGGTGTACGAAAGAAATTTTATGATCAAAATTTTTTAATTGTTCTAAAACTTTCTCGAATTTTTTTAGATCACCAATTAAGCTAATATAGAGTTAATAAATCAATGAAAAGAGAAAAATAGGCATTTAAATATGAATTTTATAGAATGACAAAAATACCCTTAAAGGATATAACGATGAAATTGTCTTTGGTTTAAAAAATTGGTGTTATAATTGACCCAACTCTTGGGCCTCACGATTTTATTCTTGGTGATGGGTCAATCCGAGAACTTTCTAAGAAGTTACTTATGTTGGTACTGCTCTCGCTCAAATACACTTAACTGCGAAATTCTTGAAAATAATCCACCACTCATCCTAAAAGACCTCATTGATAAGTATTGGATTAGATTTCGCAGCATAATATCAGAGCCAATTTTTTTCCAGTACGATCGTGGGCTCGAGGACGAGTCAGGCGAAAGCTGATAGGCCTGTAATATCTCGATCTTAAAGGGTAGGAAGTAGTGCCCAAGTAAGAGTATCTAAGTAAAAAGTGATTCTTGACAAACTTTAAGAAAGTTGTGGGGCTAAGAGCGAGTCCTATATTAAAATAGGAGAGAAAATTTCTAATTTATAAAAATAGAGTTAAAATTAATATATTAACGATAACTTTTGTAATAAATAGTAATTTATTCTTAAAAATTTTATAATTAAACGTGTTTGGATAAGAATAATATTACGATGCCTTTTGAAAAATCTTTCATTGATTAATTATTAAAAATAAAACGGTGAAGCCTTTTTTTAATATACTTTACAATTAAATGAATACGTTACAATGTAGCCCATTTTTAATTGTATTTTATCTTTTAATTCTTAATTACTGCAAGATGAAGTAAAAATTTAGCTATTAAATATAAATACGCGAGTGATCAATAAATATTTAAAAATTATTATTACTAAAATACTTTTATGGTCGTATTTATTCATGGCAGATTGGCGAATGACGCTGTGATTTAAAAATAATTTTGAATAAAAAATATTATCCATGATGCTAGAAAACGAAAAATCTATTGATTATCTATTTTTGCTTATAATAAATGAGATATTTCATATAATTATTGTAGCTGTATTTTCTGCACAGGATTAAATTTTAAACATTAAGTGTGAGAACTGTTGTTGCCTGTAAAACTTTTTTTTAAAATTTTTGTCAGCTAAGAGTATTCATTTATTTTAATTAAGCATGTACTAACCTAATTAATTTCAAACTTGAATTTTAATCGTTATTATTATAACTTTGGCTGTAAAAAAAATATTAAAATTTTTTCTAAATAATCCCTTAAAATTTTTTATATTTATTATTTATAGTATTTTTTTATATTTAATATAGTAATTAATAAGTAATTTTTATGTATTGAAAATTATAACTACAAAATCCAAATATTAATTCATTAAATTGGTAATTTTGTTTTTTTCTTCAGATAATATACAGAGTCAGTTAATGTTGCTCATATTTTACAGAAATTAGAAAATATAAAAATTGGGGAAAAGCAAGCCCATTGGAAGAAGAAAGTAGTTGGAGAGAGACCATCACTTGGCAAAGAGGAATTAATTAATATTGCTTCCTCAAAGAAATCAAAACCAAGAAAATTAATTAGTTAATTAAAAAAGCATGCAATGGAAATAATAAATTTGTCGAAATAAATATTTTTGTTGGGCTTTTGAATGCCAAAAAGCAAATCTCAAATACATAATTTGTTTTAATTAATTTCAACCACAAAATTAATATTTTTTCTTCTTCTAGTTTTTATGTTGGTGGTAATTACAATGAACCTTGTTTAGTTAATTGACAACTAACAATTGCAGCATATTAATAAGCATA
The DNA here is from genome assembly GCA_035221805.1 of Trichilia hirta. NCBI lineage: Eukaryota > Viridiplantae > Streptophyta > Magnoliopsida > Sapindales > Meliaceae > Trichilia > Trichilia hirta. The sequence goes on along the minus strand of JAWDEX010000005.1, from coordinate 7,958,304 downwards.
TTTAATATCTGTAATTAATGGATTCTATATGCATGGGTTGGGTTTATTATCATTTATTGTCAACCCAACTATATTATTATTCAGGTTATAAATTCCTCTTAAAACATCTTAAAAGAAAAATATTCTTTCAACGAACGAGAATCAGAGAGTTTTGCTTTGCTTTGTATTATTCTGGAGTTTGGATACGAGAAAGGTTCAGGATTTAGGTAGGATCATCTTATGGATAAAATTTTAGGTTTCATCTAATAATATAGTATGATATATATATATATATTTAAAGTATTTTAATTGAATTTAGAAAATATATATTAAAATTTTATTTCATAATTCTTTAATGTGAGAGATATTCATTTTTATATAAATTAATATAATATAATAAAATTTTATTTTATTTTACTCAATAAATTTTCACAATCTCTTTTAAAAATATAAGAAATATAATAATCATATATCATTGTTATTTTAATGTATACAAAAGAATTAATGTAATAAATATATCTTTAATTTTACTGTTTATATATATAATTAACTAGCAAGCATAGAGAATAGATAATTGACTAAATATTAATTATAAAATATTTACAATTATTGGAAAAATGACGTATTACATTACATTATTGTTATAAATATGGTAAATAAATTTAGTATTAAAAGAATTTATTCCCAAAATTGAAATCAATTTCGTATGCACTATGAAAGAAAGGACGTGTTACAATTATTTATTGCTATTGTTCCTGTGATACTGTGAGTGACAACACTTGCTACACTTACGTTGGTTACGTACAGCGCACGCACAGGGAAGCAACCGTAATATTAATTACCATTAAATGGTTCCCATTAATTAATGCACTATGAATTTATTTTGTTTACCATAAAATAAAATGGATAATTTCGTTGACCTTGCTCTAAATTTATCATTAAATTTCTTATAAACCCTTGTTTTTTGAAAATTAATCATTTCTCGCAAAGAGTTCATATTTGTCAAGACATCCTCTCCCTCTGTATAGATTATATAACCCATTTCATATCCTATTGTGTGAAATTAATTATTCAATTAAATATAAATTTCTTGAATTATAAATATTATATAAAATATGTTATCTTATTTAATTTAATATCTAGTTGAATTTTAATTAAGGATTAAAGTTTAATTTTGTCATTGTTTAATAATGAGAAGTTGAAGTTCTATGGATAATAAGTGAATTCTACAACTTGTTTAAATTTTTGTTAAAAAAAGGTTAAATATTTCGGTTAAATTTATTTTTTAATAATAAATCATATATAAATTATCAACTCAAAAATTATACATCTATTATACTTTCTCCAATGATGCTACCATGGCTATGACGCTGTAAAATAGATACCTGAAATTGCGTACCTTCTTGAAGTAATCAAGTTTATGAAGCAACATGAATCTGCCTGCATACTCATTAAATTTTAATTGAATTGTTTGAACGTAATCTTCTCACGGATGCAGAGGCAAAAATAGGAAGATCGTATACTACGGAGTAGTCGTTTTCAGTTAGAATATTCATATTTAAATTTGTACTTCAAACATTTACTGATTCAACAGTAAATATTATAGTTGGGATAATTTTTCAAATAGTAAAAGTGAATAAAAATCATAAATTGGAAATTGTTAATGATCAAATTAACAGTTCATATAAAACTTGAATTCAAATCTCAACTTCTTTCTCTAGCCCTTCTTCCATATTGCATTGCATTTGCTAACGCGCCTAATCTTTATGCAAGAGAGAAACATTGAATTTTTCAAACGCCATTCATGTGCTAAACAAACCCAACTACAAAAATTTAATACAAATTCATAGCAGATGATATAAATTATGAACATTCAAGTTCTCGTCTACTGCACATATATAAATTTTTATTTAATTAATTGGCACTGTTAAAGAGGAAATCAGAGAGATTTTAATGGTGGGTTGTTAAAGCAAATCATAGAAATGGAAACTCCATTGCATTGTTCCATGATTTCTCTTCAATGTTTCCATTAAAGCTTTTTAAATTAATTAAGCACCAATAAATAAATAAATAAATAAATAAATAACGTCGTTGTATGTGTGAGGTGTCACGTGCGATCACATGTATTAAAGCTTTTTAAAATTAATCTTCAATCATAATTAAGCATGCAATCAAACGGGGAAATCTTATAATTATATATATAGTTTTGTTAGTGGTTCTATGCATTGCTTGCTTTTAGGGTTTTTGATCTAATTATAGATTCAAAATGTATGATGCGCATGCAACTAAACTCTCTTTTAATAGCTAATGTCAAAAAAATAATATAAAAAAATTCGAATATAATTTTTTCATAAACTCAAAAGATTTTATCAATTAAGTCAATTTTTACATATTATAAGAGCATTATCATCTTATCTATTATTATACATACTTTTGAAAAGATTTTTTTGTGAGTAATTTTAATGCTAACGCCTTAGTTTGAAGTCAAGTGAAATTGTTTGAATTGACTTTTTTAATTATTAGCCAAAATGTTTTTTTAATGTCAAATATTATTTATATTATATGTTTATTATAATATTATAAAATTTTTTATCCGTTACATACAAAGAGTTAATTATTTTGTTATTTATTTAACAAATTAGAGAAAGTATTACAATATTTATAAGATATTATTAAATTAATTTTTTAAAAATTTATCATTTTATTCCAATAATTTTATCAATAAAACTAATATTAACATGTCTATACAAACAATTTAATCATATATTTATTACAATTATTATACATTATCACAATACTTTAATCTCAAAATTTATCAAGAGCTTATACTTTACTTTTAAAATATACGACACTTTTAACAACACGTGTATCAAATAATCAGTTGATTATTTAATCTGCACAGTATGAATATCTTATTTAATTTCTATTAAGATGTATTTTGAAATTAAGTTCAACCGAAATTAAATAAAAAATCTATTATTGAGTAGGCAAATATAAATTTCAAAAATTACGAAGGAATAAATTTTCATAAACCCTTGAAAATGATTGAGTTCTTAATCTCAAAATTGAAGTATGGAATATGATAATAAAGTTTGAGTATGTGCATAAATTAAGTTACAAGTTTCATAATTAAGAATGACAAAATTAGATAATTAAGCTTTATTGAAAAAAGGATGGATTATACATTAAGCATTTGATTTGATTAGCAAAAAGCAACTTATTCTTAAAACTAAAATTGTTTTGATTGAGGTTGTATATATGTAGATCACATATGCTTTATTTTATGAAGAAAATGCTAACTACTTATATAATAGGATAAATGATTTCTTTTAATAATAATATTCACTCTCCAACATTAGCACGAGCTTGAACAAAGTTGGTCGCGTATCTAATTTGAACAATAATTTCATCTCTTTATATCTTTTTCTTTTATTGAATTGAAAGGAAATTTTATTAAATAAAATAAATATTTTATTCATTTCTCAAAAATAAAATTTAAGCAAAATCATTTTGCTTTTTTAATGTCGTACGTGCGACCACAGTGGGAGTCGAACCCACGACCTTTTGATCCGAAGTCAAACGCGCTAATCCACTGCGCTATGCGGTCTGCTTTGGTGAGGTAGAATTTTAAATTTATAATAATAAATGAAATTATATGGTTTATAGTAGCCATTCTTGGTGTTAAAATCAAATACCGAATTTGGTCCAAAAAAGCCCCAGCAAAAAATTAATAAAATTTATTAATACCACTTATAAACCCTTAATTTCGCAGGACAATTTCTTAGGTACGAATCTCATACAAAGAAATTTGGTTAAATCTTGTGTTTGTTTAATCTACCTATTATTGAATTTTACAAATTTTTAGGAAAACCTACTTTTGAAGTGATAGTACATTCTTATTTATCAGACCCATGGGGGTCTACTTAATATATACAATCAGCTTGATATGGTAGGATATTTCAAATAAGAAAAAAATTTTGTAATTTGATATGTAAAATATTTAATCTCATATTACAACTCGTAAACTTCGTGTTTTAAATTATAGATCAAGCATTTGAGATTAATTAAGCACATATTTTGTGTTAGATTTTATTGTAATTTTTAAATATTATATATTAATTTAAAAACATATAATTTTTATTTAAATTTAATATTGATAAATACTTTTTTAACTTTATTTTCAATGTATATTAAAACCACCAGAATTCTAAAAGAAAATATATCATTTTTAAAATTGATCAATTTTACTAGTAATCGTGACAATAATAGAAAAAAAATTAAAATACATATAATTTTTTAGCTTTTTTATTTTAATTTCATACACTCAATTTCAATTTTACCCTAAACATATTTTGCACTCAAAATAATTAAAAGAAGTATAACTTAATTATATTAGTATAAATTATTCCTAATGTCATTTTTAACTTTTTTCATGAATAAATAGAAAATATTTTAAATAGAGAAATTTTCTTAATTTAGTATCCCAACAGCATAAGACTAAAACATACAATTGGAATGAAAGTTGTTGAATATATATGTATATTCACCTTCAACTTTGTAAATCTACCTAGAATCTTGAACCTAATTTCTCCTTCGAATCTTAATGAGTATTTATGGAGTCTTAATATTAAACAATAATCAATGTATGTTGGCCCAACAGTTTCAGGCCAATTTTATTAAGAATGAGTATTTATGGAGTCTTAATATTAAACAATAATCAATGTATGTTGGCCCAACAGTTTCAGGCCAATTTTATTGAGGAACTAAAAGGGTAGACCCGAGAGAAAAGTTGTTCAGCATTCATCAAGTTCGTTAAAAATAGAGCCAGTGAAGTCCATTTCAAAGAAAAAAATAAAAAAAAATTTCCAGGATTTTAAAAAAGAAACTCTGATCCTTTCTTTATTCCAATTACTAACCTGAGATATAATTCCATCAAAATGTAAAATGATACTAACAAGAGATATGGATACTGTAAGGAATACAAATACAAATATTCTGTTTTAAAGGGGAGCAATGCCAGTTGAAATTTTTTTTTTTCCCCCTTTTTCCTATCACCATAAGTGGCTCTGTTTGCTTGCTGAGAAACTAGTAGGAATTTATTAGAAATAAAAAAATAAAACCAAAAGGTCTCTGAAAACAAGATTAGAACGTCACGATTTCTCTTCTCGAAGTCTCTCTATCCCTTTATTTCCTTTTAATAATGCTCAAATTAATTTACATTTTGTCATATTTTATTTAATTAATTCACAAAGCCCACCTAAGAACAAGGATAAATGGTTCATACAGGATACAGTAAAGGCAAAAGGACCAACCTTTGTGAAGACAAAGACGAGTATAAATCCTCGAGTCATCTTTTGACAGAACAGCAGAGATAGCATATTGAACGTGAAGCAAAATGGGCAACGCTCAGTCACCTCCTCCTGATCCTCGGTTTGCTTCCGCTTCTAGGTTTTTCTCGCGCTTTCTCTTTTTTCTATATTTTATTTATGAAAATAAATTTTAATGGATAATTATTGTGTTGCGTAGATCATTCACGAAACATGAACTTGAAGAACTCAAATCAATGTTCAAATCACTGGCAGCTCAGTCGCAGAGCAATGGACGGCACATATCTCCTTCAATTTTTCAGGTTGATAGCCCCGTTTGCGTTTTTCAATTTTATATGATTTTGTATAGATACCCTTTTTATCTGTTTTGGTAATTAATAGTTTTAAGTTCATATAATTTTGGTTTAGACATTCTTTGGATTGAATGGTGTTCTTGGGGAGAGAATGTTCGATTTGATTACCCAGAAACGACATGATCATAAAATGACCTTCGAAGACCTTGTAACTGCTAAAGTAAGTCTTATTATGTTATTGACATAAGTAATACTAATTATGTATACAGTTATTCACTTGTATGCGAATATTTGTCCATGGAGTTTAGCAATTTATTTCTGTATTGCTTCCAATTGTGTGGAAGTAGCATTTAGTGAAACTTGTACATTTAGGCCAGAGAAAAATTAATTTTAGATGTAATGATTGCACTATATGAACGATTGATATAGTTGTAACTTTGATCTTACTGTTGTGTGTTGCAGTCAACATACGAGAAAGGGACAAAGGATGAAATTGAAGAGTTTATATATCAATTATTAGACGTTAACGAAGATGGCAACTTGGGGAGGTAAAAATCTAATCACTGTCCTCTCTAGTGTTTTTTGAAAGCCTTACATAGTTTAGCTGCTTAAGTTTAAAATTCCATATGATGTTACTAGTGATATTATGCCGCTGGTCTTTTTATACAGTTTATTTTGTTATATGCATTCATAGTGATGTAAAAGGTACTTTTCATTTATAGGTAATTCTGATGATATAAAAGGATATAACCAGCTCATGTTAGTAAATCTTTCCCAGATGTCAAGATGAAAAATAGGTAATGACATAAAAATGAAATGAACGATGGAAAGGGTTGTAGTTGTTGCTGCCAAATTGATTGGACTTTGGAGAGTTTAGGATGTTTGGTTCACGATTCAAACATAATGATATTCAGAAACTAGGAAGAAAATAGAGAGCTTTTTAACATAATTTGGATAGTTTGATTTTATTTTGGGACTGTATTAAAAAAGAACTCTAGTTAGATACTTTTTTACATCAAATCTTCCGTGTCCTTATTTTCAAAGACAAAACTTGTATCCAAATTGGATATTAGTTCAGCCATCAAATTGTTCTGACATTTTATGTTGTGTAAGGTGCTTATTTATTTATCTGAGTTGCTATCTATATTTTCTTGTGTTGATGGATGTGAAAATTTGGAATCCGATGCAGGTCAGATCTGGAAACTGTTGTCGTTGCAATGTTGGACAATATATTTTCCCTGAAAATTTCTGAACATGGATCAAATTATCATCAGGACATAGTGGATGTATTTCTAAATGCCACAACTGTTTCAAAGAATGGTGAAGGGAACTGTGAAGGAAGTATGTCTTTTGATGATTTTAGAACTTGGTGTACACTTATTCCATCTGCAAGGAAATTCCTTGGAAGCTTATTGATGCCACCAGATCCAGGTTCTTTATTCTTTGTGTCATTGCAAATGCTGTGTGGCTTAGTTATACTGCTTTGTCTTTTCACATTGATTCTATCCTCAAATAAAATTAAGCAAAAGGTAAGCATATTGATGGAATTAATTGCAATACCTATGATTTACATGGTGATGGCCCTTAAATTTTTTTCAATTTTGTATCAGCTGGATGGGCCTCTGTAATGGTTGTTGATGCCCAACTAAATGCTTCTTTATCCACTCTCCACGTTAGTAGTTTACTTGCAAGTTTATCTGTATTTGATTTGTTGATGCAAAAAAATATACCAAATCACTTGTTGGGTATTTTCCATGTTGTGGAAACCACCTGGTACAACCAAGCTCAGACACAAGCTATCCAGTGACCTTAATCTAACACATCCAATCCATAACCAACAAAAATGAAAAAAACAGCAAATACAGTCTGGAAATGAGTGTTAACAACCTTAAAAGCGTTCTGCCCTCAAGCATGGACAAACTTCACCTCAGAGACATCTCATCCTGGACGTCGGTAGCAGAACGTTTTTGCGGCTGTCAGCACTCATTTCTGCTATGTACTTACATGTTTTCTTGATATTTGTTGATTGTGCCATGATTGTGTTGGATTTGTGGTTGTTTGGTTGCTTGTGTTTGAGCTTGTTGGTGGAAAACAGCCACCTCATGTGTGGGATATTTTCTGGCATCAACAAGGACCATGTTGGTTATCCTATAGGGAATAGTCTAGTTGGCTATGCATTTTACAGCAGAACAAGAATTTAGGATTGATACACCTCAGTCTAACCTGGGATGGGGGATTTTTTTTGTTAAAATGTGCTTAAGGTGAGATGTGTAAGTGAAAAAAGGAAAGATACCCTTCTGGTTGTATGCCTTGAAAAATAAATCAATTATTATTTTCCGTGTTGTGATGTGGCCAAAAACTGTGATAGTTAGGGCATGTTTGTTATTGAGGTGCTGTGGTTACACAGCTGTTGTTGCTTCGTAGCTGCTGCGAAAATGTTAGTCAAAATATGAGTGGGTTGGTCTAAAAGTTAGTATTACCAAACAACTTTCACCACTTTGCTTTCAAAGCCAAGTGGACGTCAGCTATATTAAACATACCCTTAATTACATTATATTTTTTTTTATGTAATTGGTACTCCTAAAATTAAAGTGTGATTGGTCATTCTGATTTTGAATCATTAATCATTTTATAGGGAGACCAAGATCTCAGGTTCCTCAGTTGCTTTATTCAGATAATATTCTTTCTAGTATGTTATTATTGAGGAAGGAATATGCATGGCATATAGGAGGGGTCCTTCCTCTGCTGGAGCTGGAGGAATGGAAACTTTTGTACCATAGTTCTCTGAATGCCTTAAGCTTCACCACATTCTTGGGCAGCATCTCGTGAGTATCTCTCTTTCTTCATGTAGTATCCAATAGTAGATAATCTAATTTGTAGTCTTGCTGACGTCTTTGTTTTCTGCATTCAAACCCAAAATACCATCCATATATGAATGTTCGGTAGTCTATTGTTTGAGCAGTTTTGAAAATAATATGCCTTACAGTCCTAATTTTTGTAGTATCATTCTTGAATTCTTTTTGCTCTCTCATTTACTGATTTATTTTGAAATTTCCGTATTAATTCTTGACCACTTAAACCCTTCATTTTGAGATCATTTTGGATGAGCTAAAAGATTGGTAGGAAGGCTATGATGTACCTACATGATATGATAATATGCAATTGGATGCAAAAGTCTTGTAGATAATACCTACACGGTTTTAACATCTTGAAATAATGATATTAATTCCATGATTTCTTTTTTCAGTTTTCAATTTTAACATCTCCAGATTTCCCCTACTTTTCATTTTGAAAGTAGAAATGCTAATACTTTCTAATTTTATTTCCATTCATTGGTTGCTGGAGCTATTTTTGGGTAATTTTATAATTGAACTGCAGAAATGATAAGGGCCCAACAGTGTTGCTTATTAAAGACAAAGAAGGATATATATATGGAGGTTATGCTTCGCAGCCTTGGGAAAGGCATGGTGATTTCTATGGAGATATGAAGTCTTTTCTTTTTCAGCTATATCCAAAGGCAGCCATTTTCAGGCCTACTGGAGCAAACAATAATTTACAATGGGTACATATCTACCTGTTGTTTACTGTGGAAAAAAGGCATACATTGAAAACAGTGTTTTCTAGGTCTCCTAGTTTGTATCATTTACCTTTTGATACTGCTAAAAGTATTATTCTCTGCATGTCGCCGTGCAGTAACTGAACAAGGCCTTGCTGGCACCAATTTGGATCCTACAGATTGACAGTGTTGTAGGTTTAATAAGAGTCTAATAGCTGAGTAAGACATTCGAATGACATACAGCTTTTGTTTCCCAGAAAGAAAGTCATGCTGTTGGGAACATTTTTCAGTCACTTTATGTGTGTTATGGAGGAAAAGCATTTATGAGATAGATTATGCCTAACATCAGTAGTATCTATCGCCTAACATCAGTAGTGAAAGTTTGACTGATCAAAGTGGCCCTGGAGGCATCTTGATCACTTTGCAGTAACTGATCCAATTTAAAAATATGTGACTGTCATTCCCTATAATCTTGTTGAAACTAGTCTATTTAACTTTCTGTTCTTTTGTTTGATGTAGAGTTGCCTAGTCAACTTTATATTTATTCACCTGGCATATCTGTGCGTGTTCAAATAATTTAGGATGCTATCAACGTTGTCTTGGCAGTGTGCAGTGAATTTCAGCTCAGTCAGCATCCCAAATGGCATTGGTTTTGGAGGACGTGCTAATCACTTTGGGCTCTTCCTCTCAGCTAGCTTTGATCAGGGTCAGACTTTTGCATGCACCACGTTTGGCAGCCCTTGCCTTTCCAAGACCAGCAGAATATGTCCAGAAGTGATAGAATGCTGGGGAGTTCTAAAGGGAGCTCAGCAAGAGAGGCATGATGTTCTCACGGGTACTGTATTAGAAAGATTTAAGGAGGACCGCAACATGCTTAAATTGGTTGGAATTGCTGATAAAGGTGTGTAATGTTACAAGGTTTCAGCATTGTACAATTGTAGTATGCGGCTTGGAATGGTATGTTTCGACCATTCAAGATAAACGCCATCCAGCCGTCTGCGTAGCATATATCTGGCTGTAATCTATATTTGGTGCTTAATATTGGAGTTATTGGAGATTGGATTCTTTGGTCTGCTCAAAATTGGATACTGTCTTTTTTAGAATATCATAGCCGTATAACAATTAGAAAAATTATAAGTTAAAGAGGATAATCCTTATAATAAATTTCATCTCTCTCTCTCTCTCTCTCTCTGTATGTATGTATTTTAAAATCTTATTCGACAGAAGTAGTTTTGAAGCAACATTCATTCTGCTAACTGTTGAAGCCTTCGTCCAAATCCAAGAAAACGAATACGAGGAACATACGCTGATACTAAATTCCTTTCCCCCCATTGCTCCGTTACATCTCTTTTAGGAGGTTGTATTCACACGCAAAGTAATTTAATTTAGGAATTATTTAATTATTTTGGAAATATTGGAAATTACCTGAGCACGAAAAGGCTCAGAAAGTGTTCATTCCCCTTTTATATAAACATCTGCTTCCCCCCAATTTCAATATGGAAACACTCCGAAGGTGAAACGATCTGCCTTGTTAGCTCTTGATGCCAACAATTCCAAGAGGTGAATTAACAACGTCTTCCCTCTTATAAAATCACGGCTGTTTTTCCATCATCTTGACAATCAGCAATGAAAATCGTTCATTTGTGAAACGATCTGCCTTGTTAGCTCTTGATGCCAACAATGCCAAGAGGTGAATTAACAACGTCTTCTCTCTTATAAAATCACGGCTGTTTTTCCATCATCTTGACAATCAACTATGAAAATCATTCATTTATTTGCAGATTGGAAGGCAAGATAGCACTGATTAGAGGTGGCACTACTGCCATTGGAAAGAGCAGTGCAAGGCTATTCGCCTGAGATGATGACATGGTTGTCACTGCTGACGTCCAAGATGATCTCAGACACTCTGCGTGCCAGGATATCGGCTGTGCGGAAGCTGTATGCTACGTGCACTGTATCATTACCAGTGAATCTGACGTTTAAAATGCACTTGATGCTGCAATATCAAAAGATGGTATGCTTGAAATAGTTTTCAGCATTGCAGGTATTATAGGCAACAGGGATCCGAAAACATTAGCTTTAGATTATGAAAACTTCAAGTGCGTTTTCAATGTATCACCTACAGAGCTGTGCTGATGGGAATCATGAAGCTAGAGTGATGATTCCGCTAAACAAAGGCAACATTATCTACAAAGCAAACGTTTCTTCAGTGACTCCAGGTAATGTACGCCATGCCTACACAGCTTCAAAGCATGCCACTGTAGGACAGACAACAAACTTGTGCGCTGAGCTAGGACAGTGTGGTATTCGAGTTAACTGCATTTCCCCATCTGGTGTGTTGACAACAATGCTAAGAGATGTGATGGGAAGGAATAACAGTCGCGCAAGCGCTGGTTTCTGCGACAGCAAACTTGAAAATGACTGTGATGTAGCCGAGGCTGCAATGCACTTGAACAGCAATGAGTCCAAGTATCTTAGCGTATTGAACCTTATTGTTGATGGAGGTTTCAGCACCACCAATCACGCTGGGGGAAAGAACTTGAAAAAATTGGTTTCATGAATCTATGTTTTGATAAATCCCCATGATGTTTTATATCGTATTCTTCTTCCGCTTAGACACAAGGAAATTACAATCGTCCAACGAAGATGAAAACAAGCAAAGCAACTCATAAAGTTAACTAAAATGCAATTCTTTCTATGCAATCCTTGCACTACACAATCTTTGCAGCCATATACGGTAATCTTACACGATAAAATTCATAATGGGCAAGAACACAATGTCATTCAGAGATTTCCAGTAAATCCAAACCAACATTATCGATCACATATAACATCTAAATACTTCAAAAATTACTCGTTGGACAGAAAATCAAAATTGTTTCAATAAACACAAAATCAAACAAAATTAATTAAAAACATTCGCTAGATTGGAACATCAAAATTAAATCTTTAACAGAAAATTCAACCAACACCAACCAATATTCACTCTCTAATACTTCCTACTAGCTCCAAAACCTACTCGACCAAAATCAAGTCCGGGCACAGTAACCGGGTCCACCTTGACAATTCCCGGAATCTCGCTCATACCCAGAGCTTCCAGCATGTCGAGAGTCTCCTTGTCGACCTCAATATGATCCGTCTTGATTGCACTCTCATCTGGGACGAAGTCCATGCGGCGTTCACGCTCCTCCTCTTGAAGCTTCAATGAAATGCCTCGAACCGGACCCTTCTGAATTCGTTTCATCAAGTGGGTCGAGAACCCGGCGATCTTGTTGCGCAGCCGTTTCGATGGGATTATGGCCACCTCTTCGAGAATCTTCTTGTTCGTGTGGAAGTCCATAGTCATACGTGAGTAGTATCGTTCAATCACTTGGCGTGAAGATTTCTTCACTGTTTTTGTACGGACGCGACCCATTTTGCTAAGGAAGATGAGCTAAAGAGAAGATGTGTGTGTGTGTATGTGCTCGCTCGCTCTGTCAGTCGAGCCTCGAGAGGGAGATTTTGCAGGAGGCACGGCAGGCTAGGGTTTGGTTTGTGCGTGTATTTATAACTGGGCATCTTTTTAAATGGATTTCAGTTGAAGATCGTATGAAATATTTGGGCCCTTAGGCCTATATGAGAATTATTGGGTCATAAGGTTAGGGTCCAATATTAGCGTTTTAATTTCCTTTTTATAACTAACTTTTTTCACCCTAAATACAATTCCCTTCCGTTTAAAAAATAGACTTTCATTTCGTGACGTCAAGTACTTCATAAGAGCACCCGAAAATTCTATATTTATTATAAAATAGTTTAAAATTCTATATTATAAATAATTCAATGTATTTAATAAGTTCAAAAAGTAATTTTAGATGAAATTTACTCCTACCTCTTGAATATTGAAGGACCCAAACAATTTAATGAATAGTAATTGTTGAAAATGATTTAATTTTATTATGATGGACTAATTTCTTTAGGACATATACAATTATTGGAATGCTGAATAATACTTGAAACTTTTAGAATATGTAGTAAGTGGATTACAAGAAAAAAGAAGAGTACAAATCCTATAAATATTATAAAAAAAAAAAAAATTCATTTCTAATTGCATACTTTGAAGAAAAGTTGTGTGTCGATGAAAAATTTCAATCTGTTGAAATAAGCAGTTAGCTAAGCATGTACGCTTAGGAGCGGGAACATGCTATTTAAATTGATTTAAAATAAAATTATGATTTAAATTTAAGTCGATATAATTTAATTTATTAAAATATTATAAATTAATTTAATTTAAACAGTAAAATATAATTTAAAGCGATTTAAATTCGTTGTTTGAATTATATTATAAAATTAATATTATAATATTTAATTATTATTAAATTTATAATATTTAAATAAAAATTTTGTGAATTTTAAAAATTTTTGTAAATAGTTTTTTTTAATTATTATAGCATATAAAAAATGAAGGAAATTATGTATAATTAAGATGATAAAATAAATAATAATAAAATTTTTTATAGAATAATATTAAATAATTTATTTTTTGGTTTTGTAGTTTAAAATTTATTTAATTCAGAAGTTAAATTGTAAATAATAATTTAAAAAATATTAATTTATAAATTAATTCAAAAAATTGTAAATTATGACAATTTAGATCTAATTAGGTTAAAAATGCCTTCCCTACGTACGTTGATAAGGAAAAAGAAAAGAAACAATTTTATATAAATTG
>JAWDEX010000005.1:7899655-7944344 GCA_035221805.1 Trichilia hirta | reverse complement strand
CTTTTCCCTTACATCAGCACTGCCATTAAATTGAAGCTCCACCTGGCCATTGATGATATTACATTAATTCCAAATCATTCATTAAGCTAAGATAAATAACTATCTTTTACCTAAAGTTTGCTAAATGATTTAACTATAATAATAGTTATGGAAATAGTTTGCTAGTTCTTTTCTCGCAAATTTAACTGATTCATGGCTCATATATCAACTCCAAAGTCAAGATCCACAATACCTAATCTTAAACTTCAAAATTTAGATTGTTAAACCTCTATCATATTTCATCAATATCATTTCCAAAGATTCCAGCCTTCAAGACAATGAAAATAACAGTAAAGTCAGCATATTATTGACAACAACTAAGACTGCAAGTAAAAAGCACCTCAGTCGGAAGTAACACAACGGGATGGCAATCAAAACCAAACCCTACATCAAGGACAATGGCTGTAAACTCGCTTCCTCCCTCAAGAAATAGTTCAACCAGGACTCTGTCATCAATCCCCTATAGAAAACAAAAAGAACACATTATTCATAGGACAAAATCAATACAACCTTAATGTACTAGTTAAAATTTCTGGAAACTCTTTTGCATCTCAACTCAAAAATTAATCCAATCTGCGACTTTTGCACCATATATTGACAAAAGTTGAATTCAATTTTGTACCTTTTATCACTTAAATTTGCTAAATCTCACAATTTTTCCTTACAAAACTTTTGGGATTTTTATTTTCCAAACAAATAGTGTCAAAATTAAATTAGAGTGATTTAGGCATGTAATTTTGGCATGTTAGCAGTGAATTTCTAAACCATGAAGGACTGATCCTATCAGGTGCTGGGAAACCTGCAATACCTCTAACATAATTTGTTCAGCCTTTCTTAGGGAATCAGTGACACCATATGCAACTGCAACACCAATGCTTGATCCTGCTCTTGTTGGTTTTACCTGAAAAAGAAATATAAGGATCAGTTTTGAGATCTGCAAGAAAATCATCTCATTATGGGGGTGTTAAAAACAATCTAAACAAAAAACTAGGAAATGTGCCTTACCACAACTTTCCCGGAGATAGGGTCCAACTTGTTTCCAATAAACCAGTTTGATAATTCAGATTCATTTGCTTCACTTCCCTAAATGCCATGTCCATTGCCGGAAGAGATAATGTAAGCATATTTTTTTAAAATCCAAAAGTAAAAGTAAAAGTCAAAGAGTAATCAGACACAGCTATGACTGTTTTTGGCAAATATCAAAAAGTAAACATCCTGAAAGTGCATGTAAGTTTCCTCTCAACAAGCTAAAGGGATGGCCTCCTCAATTCTTGACATTAATTATACACAATTCTGCAGCCAGTAAAGTTTTACAATCTAAATACGGTTAAAAAGAAAAAAGGCAAAACAAAACACATAGCTGTCAAAATGGAATCAATTGAAAAATACATGAAATAAGCAAGATGGACAGACATTTTTCATGTTATACATTAGCAACAATAAACTCTTTTGGCATCCACCGGCAACACTAACGGATACATACTGATTGATATACTTCCACACAAGAAAAACTATAAAAAAAATAATGAAGAATGAAAAACAACTATTTTACAATATCTAGTCAAAGGATACCTGCACTAAGAAACTTGGCACTGTTGTGAATCCTTGCTTGCTGAGCTCCAAAGATGCATTGTACTACCAATAATCAAAGGGACTGTATGTTAGCGTCATCTTTCAAGGTATTGATAATGAGGGTCTTCCAGTGTACTAACTTAGTGAAATATTTCCAGGATTATAGGGCAGCTCTACCATGATTGGACATTGTCAAAAATATATATATGGAAGTTTACCAGAATATATTTATATTCAATACCCTAAGTCAACCGATCATGATGATATTTGAATTGGCTATCTCAGTGTCTCCTTAATAAAGACAACAAGTATATGATCCACTACATATGATGTACATGAACCCATAACTAAATTCTATGGCCTGAACATAAATATGCCTCATAAAATCTATTACAGAACTAAAGCAAAGTTAAAATGATAAAGAAAACTTAGTTTACCTTGTCAAATGCTTGACAACACTCCCTCGATCCTGTTCCAACAAATGGAACATTATATTTTTCCAACAGTTCCTGCATAATCCATCAAATGTAGAAATAGTATCTAAAATTCAGAACCTCTAATAAAATATCCGGCTGTACTCGTTCACACTTCTATGAAAGATTATAACATAGTATACCTGAATGCCACCATCTTCACCAAAACGACCGTGTATAGTGGGGAATACAATGTCCACATTTGCAGCAAGGTGTTCAGCAAATTCAGATAGCGACCTGAAACCTTGCGCAAGGCTGCACAAACAGAGAATCAGCTAATGTTTGCATAATCACTTCTCAATTAACCATATACAAGTAAATACCCAATTTACTACAGAATTAGCTTACCTTTCAAGTTTAAAATCAAAATCTGCAGGAGTGTTTGAGTATACCTATAAATGAAATATAGAATCCAATATTTACTAATATTTAAATTAAGTAACAATATGAAGCTCAATTAAGATCAAGAACCATCATTCAGAAGTTTCTTAAATTAGTGAACAAACCTGAGCAGAGGAAATCGCGTAGGCATTGAGATCACGGTCCATATAATAGCAGCTCACGTGTAAATCATCTCCCTAACAACAAAAAATCCATTATTTGATCGTTAATAACATATATCAAGATTAATAATATTATATCAATTAAATAAATTATATATAAAAATATGTTAATACGTGTATACCTGTATATGATCAAGAACGGATCTAGCAGAGTTGAGAGAAATTCCACGCTCAGCAGACGGTCCTCCACATACGAGACCGACTCTCAAAATCCTATTACGCTCTTCCTTCTCCATAGGTCGACCTTTCGCCGCCGCCGAGCTAGCGCGGGTAACTCCAACTCCCAAACCTGACGATTTCGAAGTGTAACAAGCACTCTTCAACTTCTGATTCAGCCTCGAAAATACTTTCCGAGAGTGGAAAATCAGTTCCGTAACGGCTTGTCTCTTGCTGTGAAGTAAGGAGAGGTTTGAACTGCAAGCGATCGAATTCATCCGATGATGAACTGAATAATCGGTGGTAACAATTTGTAACGTACACAACTGTGAAGATGGAAACGAGTGGAGACTAAGTGAGCATGCTAGTAAACTTTAATATATAATTTGCTTTAGAAATTGATTTCAGCCGGCACATTGACACCGTGCTAAGAAGAGTGTCTTCTTCATTGGCCGTTGGCAGTGTCGTTTCATGGATGGATTTATTTGATTATTTCAAAGTAGGTTGATAGCATGGGGTGCCTAATTGTTTACATTTGTATCAATAGGCTTACTTTCCTATTAAAATAATTAAAATATACCGTTAGTGCTTTACCAATACTACAACATGCAGCAATTATAATCAGAAGTTTATTGAAAATTAAATTCATGAAGATATATGCTACAAACTAGGAGTTTAAGTATTTGTATTAAATAAATTTATATCTTAATTAAAATATTAAAATTTTAAATTCATAACACTCTGAATTACTCCTAGTTTATAATAAATAATTTCTACTTTATAAAAAAAAATTACTTGACAAATAAAAGGGATGACGAGCAGTTGCACTAATTTGCTAGTAAGGGCCTATGATATAGGATCGATGAGAAATAAAATTTTAATATTCTAAGAGTTACTGGGTCATTTTTATAGGGGTCAATGGGTCATGGACCTATTTAATATAATTTCAATTGAGAAGACAAAAATTCAGGGATTCTGATGTTAATAACCCATTTAAGATTATATATTGTCGTGGATATTTGATTCTTTTTAATGGTAATGATGATTAATATCATCAGACTCGGTACTCCGGCATGGAATAAAAGATAAAATTCATTTCCATTCTTCTATTGTCTCGTTCACCAACAGGACTCGGGAGGTGGAGCGTATTTACTATTTCCCTCCAATTTTTTAGGAGTATTTTGACAAGAATTCTTTATAGAAACACTCCAAATTTATGTACCAAATTATTATATCATTTCATCTATATATTTAGTGGATAATTAAAATATTAGTCCAATTTAAAATAAAAAATCAAAATATTAGTAATAATTGTGTTTGCAGGCTGTGTTTTATGCTGTTGGAGTTGATCTTTTTTTGTTCTACCTACCAAAAATGAGATCGATGCAAGGACTGCTCATCTCTTTTGCTCGGGGATCCAATCAGATTACCTTAAAAATTGGAAGTTTGTTTTGTCCCGATTAGGTCCTAAAACATTATAACTTAACAGCAATGAGTCATTCATTCATTATACACAAATGATAAAATAAAACGCACAGCAATAACCAAAACTCATGCTTGGAACCCTTTTATGAGACACGAATTCAGGCTAATGCCATAATCTCTTTTATTGGCTATTCTGGTTTATTTCAAAAGATTACTTTTACCCACTTATAAATTGTGTTCTCTCAAATGACATTCCATAAAAGCATGCTAACATGATGTTTTATGTACAAGAAACAGGAGCAAGAATGTATCAGGGAAAAAAATAGCTACAAATGAATGGATTCATAATTCCCAGTTGAGCAACAAACTCATTTCAGGTCAAATCTTCCTCATTCAGTTCTTTGGCTTTCAGAACATCCTTCACACGCCATAGAAGTGTCATCTTCCAGGGCTCATGAGAATTGCAGTAGGAGTTATGTTATATACAAACTCAGGCAAGTTAACATTCACAATAAGTAGCAGTTGTTCAGCAATAAGAAATCTTATGGTAGGTCCTTTAACATGAAAAGAACCATAGTTTTCAGGGCCATCCGTGATGAGAAGAGCACCCAAGGAAATTAAATCTAATAGTGCAAAAAGATATTCCAGAGGGGTTATGCTGTTGAACTCCTTAACAGAATCAGTGAATTTTGTAACATCTTCCCCGTCAATCGCAGCAGACAATCCTGACGTGTACATCACAATTTGTTCGACTAAGGAAACAGAAACTTTGATGACACATTGTAAGCAGACTAACACATCAAGGCCCTAACCTATCACAATAAATTGGCAATGATCGTACTAAGAGTATACTTACAGCTAAAAATTTATACTCCCTAGTTCCAGAGAAAGTTGGATCCAAGTCCTGCACAAACAAGTAATTGTTCTGTAACATCAACTGTTTGCATAGAAGTTACATGTACCTCAAAAAATATTAATGATTAATTGAACTCATAGTGCTCCAATGAGTTGGTAATTGCTACAATATCACCTCAGCAAAGTTGGCAAAGGCCAGCATTAAGAAGATGTCCTCCTGCACCATATTTAAGTACTTTGTTGTTGAGTGATTCCCTTGCTATCTTTTCATATATCTCAGTTGCCTTCTGATATCCGCAGAAATAAAAGAATTCAGTCTGTTCCACCAAGCTTGTGAGTTGGATTGGCGGGCTCAGCTAGCCCCAGGGAAGGATTTCAATGGCAATAAACAAAACAGTAAAGACTACCAGCAGCGGAGTCTAATATGAATTATGATGAAGATTCCTTATTATAATTGCATAAAACTGTCATATGTCTCTCACTGTTCATGTGCAGCTAAAAATTGTGCAACTTTCGGCTTGCAGGGGTTGACAGAGGTTGTCGCTTGTACATTTTCACAATACTCGGTAGATTGTTCAAAATATAGATTGGCCTTCTCAGTATTCTTCTCGAGCTCATATAACTCACCAATGTACTAGATGATGCAAAAAATACATCAAATTCCGTTGCAACTGTAACTTTGGCATTCTTACGACATAAAGCTGCATCTCAGATGCCCATCAATTCAAACGATAAACTTAAGTGAGACAAATGGATGAAAATTCACATCAAAAGTTCCAGTACAACTAAGAGAAATGAGTAATTACGTTTATTGATTATGCAAAGATATGACAAATTTTTACAGCAGTACTAAATGTACCTTGCAATGTTTTGCAACAAGGTTATATCTGCTGAAATGTAGGAACAGATCCACTGACATGAAATTTAGCAGCAAACATGCTCAAATCTGTATTGTAGATTATAAATGATTTTTTCAATAATATGTTGGTTGAGTTATGAGTCTACATTCTTGCAGAAGGAAAATTTATAACTATGTTCAACATTCAAAAGACGGTTCTATTTACAAATCATCCTTGTTCAAGACTGTTGTCCCAAATCTTATAATTTTTATAATCTTGAGTGCACGCATCACAGTTTATTTTGAAAATTTTAATTGGTATAACATTAAAAGTGTGAACCCAATGCAAAATTTTCTAAATTCTAAGCTTGGTCTAATTGTATACATAACAAAATCATTTTTGACAGTGTTCATAGTACAACTATTTGATTTCCTACATCTTGAATGCTATGCTTTTCACTCAAATTCTCAAATCCACAAATTCATGTTCAATAAGTAAAATTTCTTTATCCTATGAGGAGTAATAATTCAATCATATCACTAACGTGCAAAGCCATTTTATTTTATTTTTTTTATTTTTTGCATATAATCATAAAAATATAAGTTCGTTCTAACATATTTGCCATGCAACAAAATTAGTCACACCTTTTCTTGATGTCTTCTTATAGCAATTAGCAACATTTACGAAAGCTGATGCAGCTTCATGCTTATTATCGGACTGCACATCGCACACCAAAATAACATGTCATTGTCGTCGTTATCATGGGTAAAGCTAAACTAGAAACTGCAGCGACCAAATTTTACCTCCTGATTCACAAGTTCTCTACTTAATTTTCAAGTTTCGGTTACAATTTCCAAATTTCTTAGAAAAACTAATATCCAATGCATGAGAAAAATAGACAAAAAATTTAGGCTATATAGTGGACAGGGATTTAAGAAATATAACAAAAAAGGGGGACTGTAAATATCGCAACGACATTGTTACCTTCAATTGACAATTGGATAACTCAATGAAAACTGATCCAGCACTGTTCCCTACAAGAAACTCAAGAAAATTACTATCTATTCAGGCTCAATTAAAATAATTAGGATATTAAGCAGGAACTATTTATAGCACTAACAGCATTTGACGAGTTTGAAGTACTTGGCAGATTTATCGTACAACTCAGAAGCATTCTCATTTTTGGAGCCGCCACAGGCCCGGCATTTGAGCTTCCTCTCTGCTTTCTCGAACTCTTTTCCATTTGCTGGAAAGTCATCCATTGCTGAGAAGTGACAGTGAGAACAGCTTTCGTGTGGAAGTAGAAGCGCATAACGACGTTATATGGAAATAAGTTGCGGGGGCTAAAAATTAAAATAAGGGAGAAAGACAAATTACCCCCTAATCTTTTCTCAAAATTAAATATACCTGTCAGCAAGTTTTTGATAAATACCTTTCTATCATTTAAAAAAATTATAAATACTCTCTTTATTTAAAATAAAAAAATATATTTTATTATATAAAATCTAAATTTTGATATACAAACTCTTAAAAAAATAATTAGTTTTTTTATTAAAAATATTTTAAATTTAATTCAAAATTTTAATATTTTAATTTACAATACTTTATATTAAAATTATATAAATTAGTTTTTAAAAATAAATTTTAAAATATTTTATTTAATATTTATAAAAAATTAAGAATTTAATTTAATTTTATATTTTAAAATTATAAAAATTATTTTATTTTTATTTTTAAAATTAAATAAAAATTATTTAAATATTTTATTTGAATTATTGAGTAACTATAATATTTTATACTATAAAAAATTTAATTCATAATTTTATATTTATAAATAATTTTAAAAAATTTATTAAATATAAATATAAAATTATAAATTAATATTTTATTTATAATACGTTATACTAAAAAATTTATAATTTAATTTTTAAAAATTAAATTTAAAATATTTTTATTTTATATCGCAAAAATTTATGAATTTATTTTTATTTTATAATTTAAATTTTAAAATTTATATTTATATTTATGTATGTAAAATCATAAATTAATTTTTTTATATTATAAAATATTATAATCATTCAATAATTTAAATAAAAAATTGAAGTTATTTTTATTTAATTTTTATAAACAAAAATAAAATCATAAATTTTTTAAAATTTAAATTATAAAATAAAAATAAATATAAAATTATAAATTATAAATTAATTTTTTATTTTATAATACATTATACTAAAATAATTTATAATTTAATATTTAAAAATTAAATTTAAAATATTTTTATTTTAGATTCCTAAAAGTTTGTAAATTTATTTTTAAAAAGTAAATAAAAATATTTTAAATATTTTTATTTAAATTATTGAATGACTATAATACTTTATACATTAAAAGATTAATTTATAATTTTATATTTATAAGTATTTTTAAAATTTTTATTAAATATAATATATAAATTTAAGTTATAAAATAAAAATAAATTCGTAAATTCTAAGAATATAAAACAAAAATATTTTAAATTTAATTTTTATAAATTAAATTATAAATTTTTTAGCATAACATATTATAAATAAAAGATTATTTTATAATTTTGCATTTATATTTAATAAATTTTTTAAAAGTATTTATGAATATAAAATTATAAATTAAATTTTTTATAGTATAAAGTATTATAGTCACTCAATAACTTAAATAAAATATTTAAATTATTTTTATTTAATTTTTAAAAATAAAATAATTTTCATAATTTGAAATTATAAAATAAAAGTAAATTTTTATTTTTTATAAATTATTTTAAATTTTACTTTTAAAAATTAATTTATATATTTTTAATATAAAGTATTATAAATTAAAATATTAAAATTTTGAATTAAATTTAAAAAAAAATTTTATTAAAAAATTATTCTTTTTTTGAGATTTCGTAAAATAAAAATTTAGAATTTATATGATAAAAGTTAAAAATTTATATGATATAATATATATTTTTATTTTAAATAAAGAAGATATTTATTATTTTTTTAAATAACAGGAGATTATTTGTTGTAAACTTACAAGGAGTGTTTGACATTTTAGAAAACTTTAGTAAGAAATTTGTTTTTCTCCCTATAAATATATATACATAGATATATCGTACATGACGGCATGACAACATGTTCCAAACTTCATGATACGACTCTTTCTTCATATTCCAAAATTTGGAATGTAGATTTTTTTTTTTAAATTTTAAAGCAATTAAATATAATATCCAAAAAAATTGATGGAGAAGTTAGTAAGTAGGTCATAACTTTATTAAAATATTAAATTTGTCATGTATTTAATCTAAATTGTGGGGGAATTTTTTAAAATAATAATAATAGGGCTTGAAATTATCATCTTTTTATGGATGCAAATATTTGCTAATAGTAACATAACGATGTACATCTAAACTAAAAATAGATGATTTATTTCATATAAAAAAATAAATTATGTTTTAAAAAAAAATAAATTTTCATATATATATATATATATATATATATATATATATAACTAATTGATAAAAATTAGTAAATATCAAATATATTAATTTATTGTAAGATTTTAATCATTATACAACACTAAATTAAATCCAACGAATATTACAAAGTCTAACAGGGGGGAAAAAGAAAATTTCTCCGTCCATCATCATGAGGTTCCAAAGAATTTCCGCACTTTTGAGTAGTCTGCATCAGAGCCAGATCAGACATGCCACGTGTACGTACATTGCAGACTTTGATTGGTAAAGCAAACGTCGTGCGGAAATTGGAAATCTAGTTCCGCCAATTGACTTGACTTCTAGATGTGAGAAAGCCGGAGAGAGCAAAAATCCACGACACGAAGACTTGTAAATAGTTGTACGCGGATTTGCAGATGCAGTGTTAATGCTTCGTTATCACCTCATTTATTAAGGTTTGTACTTTCAACTGGGTTTTCTAACGGCATTCTTATTCGATTGTTTGGTTATTTTTATGCATGCCAAGTGTCTGATAAATTTTCTAAGAGAAACCAGTGAAAGAAAAACGAAGGATTCCTGTGCCCGAGGAAGGTATTGTAAGTAAAAATTAGTGGATTTCATTTGTTAGTTCTTCGAAGAAAAAAACTGGACGCTGTACTTGCATTTGTGGTACATAGGCTGTCTGTTACTCCATATGATGTTTTTATCTTGTTTTTGTTAGAGATTCGTTTCTTCTTCTAGTTTACTTCATGTACATTTACAGGCAAACTTGAAATTTGTTGATTATTAATGTGCAACTAGTATTAATTGACACAGATTGGAATATGACATTTGTATGAAATGTGCAAAAAAAGAAAAAAAAGTTTTGCGCCTGCTACACATGAGTTTTACTTCTATAATGGGGTTTGAGTCCGCTGGTTGCGACTATTGCAATAGGAGCTGTGTCCCCTTAAAAGATCAAAAAATTAATTGGTTCTTGATTGATTGAGCTCACAAATGACAAGTACATTTTCCCTAGGTTCTTGATATGAAAATGACTATTAACTAGTAATTTTCATGCATGATTGGTTTCATTGCTAAATATAGCCCATAAGTGATTAATTAACTAGTAATTTTTTTAAGCTATACTTCTTTTGGTGTATGCATCCACGTAACCAGATCATTTTCCCAGCATGCCGTTTCTCCTAATAACCATGGTCAGTGAAATATGCAAGAATCACATTAGTTTTCTTAAACTGTTTTCCAGATTTAGGTTCTTATGAAAACAAAATCAATCTTAATGATAAATCTATTTGTGGGTGAAGTAAGGTAAAAGTAAAATTTTTATAAAATCTTTTGGTTGCAGATGTCTTTGTATATTGGTAATCTATCATCTCACACTCGCAGAGGTGAACTTGAATGTGTCTTCCAAAGGTTTGGACAATGTGATATCCGACTGAAAGATGGATATGGTTTTGTAGTATATGGCTCTGTTCCAAATGCAGAGAAAGCTTTGATAGCACTTCAGGGAAGGAATATCTGTGGGGAGCCATTAACACTTATGTGGTCAAATAAACAGCCGAGACCTCTTAAAAGATTTTCAAAGGCTCCTAGATCCTATGAACCACCATATGGTAGGAATTCTACCGAAGGAGGAGATTGTTCCGATAGAAAACTGCCTTCAAACAGTCTAAGAGACTACAAATTAGGTATTAAGCGACTTGTTAGGAGTGGTAGATGGCTTAATTCTGGTGACATGCTTGATGATAATACAACCAACCATCAGGACAGAATTAAAGAATACATCCAGGAAGAGCATTGTGATTGTAGGGAAGATTTGCTAGATGAAGGTGGGAACACTGAACCTAACCAGTTGGACAATGATAGATGGGGTGGCCAGTTACATGACCAACGAAATGGAAGCAGTGTGGAAAATTGTATGGAATTAGACCAGTGTGACCGCTACAGAGGTTATGACCAAAAAGTTGAAGATGAAAACCAACACATGGCCTATACTGATGGTTCTCATGGTCCACAAAACTCTCAAGAGATAATGGGGAGGGAGCATCTTTCAGAAATACCTTTAGATACTCATGATGATTCGAAACCCTGGCAAATTTGCTATAGTTGTGGAGGCTCTGGCCACAATATGAGCAATTGTCTCAAAGAAAATGCCTCAGAAAGCAAGTTCATGAGGTTTGCTCATAGGCATGAATACTTCATTAACAGAGGAGGCAGAGCTGAAGGGAAATTCGAAAGATGTGGGACAGATTCTTGTGGAAAGCAGCAATCTTATAGGGACTCTTTAGCAATGAGCAGACTTGGGGATGATGGGAGACCATCTGGTTCTGGAGGACATCAAATGTTTACAAAGAATACGAGCTCCAATGCGCCAAAGGAAGCTAACAGGGTTCAAGGAAAGGATCATGGAAGAAAGAGGCAAAGAAAGAGGAATTTCAGAAATCCACACAAGCACAGTGGAAAGAAAGCAAAAGGATCAGTTTCATTTCCTCTCCATTATGATAACACTGAATCCAGATTACACTTGATTTCTCAATCTCCTAAACCGATTCCAAGGTCTTGTTTGCGCTCTAGATCAAGATCAATATCTTCCCAATTACATTCTTCAACTTGTGATTCTAGGTCCAATTCAACAACCCTACACTCTAGATTGGCACATACCAAGTCTAGATCTAGTTTAAACTCTCAGAAATCATTGTCTTTATCTGTATCTGTTGATCGGCCTTCACCATCCTCACCAAATAAGGTGCAGTCAAATCTGAAAGGCACTTTGGCTGATGCTGCTATTTCTGAATCTAAGGAAATTCTGGTTGAGCAAATTCTGTTTTGTGATGCTGTGTCGGAGAGTGTTGAACCGGAAAATAACATCCTGGTGGTAAAAACTGAAAATGTGG
Source organism: Trichilia hirta (assembly GCA_035221805.1). Taxonomy (NCBI): domain Eukaryota; kingdom Viridiplantae; phylum Streptophyta; class Magnoliopsida; order Sapindales; family Meliaceae; genus Trichilia; species Trichilia hirta. Next base: position 7,932,065 of record JAWDEX010000005.1, on the reverse strand, counting down.
TTTCATCCCCCAAACTGGAAAATGATGTGGATAAAAATGAGTCTATGCAGAGGGTTTGGGATGCCAATCTTATGATGTCCGAATCATTGTATGATATAGCCAATCCAAGTGCACTATCATCAGAGAAAGGCAAACTAACTTCTAGAAGCCTGTCTTCAGAAACCTTGAAAGAGACAAGGGAATGTCAAAACTCTGATGCGTCACTGATGGTGGATATCCCACTGCCAATTAAGGACTCTCATTCAGGAGTGCCTTTCTGTTTCCACTCTGCCTGTTCAACTAGCTTATCTTCTGAGGAGATGCATATGGTTCTGAAGCACTATGGCCAGGAACTTCATGATGAAAATGAAAAGAGTTTACCTCCAGAGGCTTATTTTGGTTCTGCTCGCCTGTGGCCTTGGGAGATGATATACTATAGGAGGTTGAAAAGGGGCCTTATTTCCACTGAGAATTATGCCAGGCGAGTTGCTCAGAATCAGGAATTTGGTATTGTAGATAAGTATATAAGAAGCAGTAGTGGATGGGGAGAGCTTGGTCATGACTACTGTTGAAATATTTTAGCTATGATGCATCTTGTGCTTTTTGTGATCTGACTCTGAGCACTATTGGACCTATCTTGCATTTAGAATCGCATTGTTTGGAATTCACGTGCAATATTGCTTGTGTATTTTCAAGCAGAAGCATTTAACAGGTAATGTTGCTGAGTATATATGGTTATAGTCCTTTACAAACTTTTGGAATCTGTATGACTGCTGTGCATTTTTGTTATTAATTATGTGAAAAAGCTCCAGTTGTCTGCTGAATGCTGAGCAGGGTACAAATTCTTAATTACACGACCTTGAGAAAAAAGATTGTGTTGCTATTTCTAGGCTAATTTTGGTGTGCCAAATGACTGGAGCTTCGTGGTCCCTTTGCTTTAAGGTTATTTTGCATTCTAAGTTATGGAAATGGTTATCAACTGAGCGGTATTGTTCATTTTAATGAAAGCAATTTACGAATTAAGTTCTCAACAATGTGCCAAGATGTTTCTCGGAGATTGAATCTTATCTCCAAACACATATTCAGTGTGGAAATATCTTTAGTAGGAATTTGCTTCAAAATTTTGTAATTTCATTGCTGCAAAAATTGGACTTAGACCTGCCTGTAATTTGCCAAACTTCTTGCCTACTCTGTTTATTAATTGACAAAACATCTGTAGCTGCACTGTATTATCTTTTGATATGTGGTGTCATGTACTATTGGACATCATGATTCAGAGCTGTGGTATGTATCTACTGAGTAGCATAGACCCTCAAATCATTAACAAACACGGTAAAATAGAAAGTTTTCAGCATTAGAACTATTAATTTATTAAGTTTCTTACTGATTTATTGCAATTTAAATATATGTATATAATCTTGAAGTAATCTAACAGTTATTTGGAGTCAATTTGTGAATGTAGAAAAATCTATCGATAACAAATGTAAATTAACCTTTTGTGCGAAATGCCTTTATAGGAGATATCCATTGTATGGTAAGAGAGGGCGCACATAAAAAGAAATACCAAAAAAAACAAAAAAATGAAATATGTTAACCAAAATTAAATTTCAAGAATATTTGAAAAAATACCTTCTGCCATTTTATTTATATATTTATTTAAGCAGAGGATTTGAAACAATTCTCAGTATTATCTGTGTACCTATTAACTTGGTTGAGGACATTAATAACAGTTGGAATGCATCTTTTTTATTTTTTGTGCCTACTGCTTGTTGTTGTGCCATTAAATATGGCAGTTATCATAGAACGCTGCATTTGGAAACTTGTAGGATTATGGTCACATAGCACACTTAGATTAGGTTTTGAGAAGTGAGAAGAAACATAGTTAACCTAAGAAAGGAATGCAGAAATTGGTATAATCTCATCCTAGCTCGAGTATACGGTATAATTTAACTAGTCTGTTAAGTATATAAAACTCATTCTGAGTAAGGATATTAATGTCCATTCAGAGTTATGCTTAGGTCATCTCCATCCTACTGGCTTCATGGACAATTTTATATGCTGATATTTGGATTTGAACCTTTAGAAGATAAAGGTTGTCCCAAAGAAGGAGATCACAGTGTCTGAAAGTTCAGGGAGAAATTCTTTCAGTTAAGGCTTCTGACAATGATTGATTTTTTAACATTGCTTATTTGGTTGCAGTAATGAAGCTATTCTGGTAATTGATATTTTATCCCAAATTTAATGGAAAACTGCATGCTCAAAAATCTTGGATTAGACTTAAAGTTTTCAAATAGGTGAGATTCAAAACTCAAAATTTTTTGCTATGAATTTTATTTTATTATAAGACGTAAGGTTTTTCCTTATGGATAACTCCTTTGAGAGGTCAACTGTTGCATTAGATAGAAAAGGAAAGAGAAATTCACCATATTTTCTTCTAGTACAGGCACAAGATTGAGATAACATTTTGAGATACATGGTCTTTATTATAAATTTTGAGTTCATATGACTTATTCTTTACTGTTTGACCAACAAACTTTGCTAGATTTCAGTTCAACTATCCATGTATTTTCTTTGAGATGTGAAAGGAGGCCATTGTGTATTAAATATGTACTTTTCTTGACATATTTCTTTTTCTTTTCTGTTTCGGCCAATTTTAACAATGGAACCTAAGACAGTTAATTGCTCTTAGATGCCATGTGTTGTCTCATGGCTAATACTTCACTGGCAATTCCCTCTAATCTGCCTTTTACCGGCAAAGATTAGGGTGCAACTTGATACTGTTTTGCTCTAGCCTGGTCTTTTGGGTTGCATTAGGCGTTGAGTTGTTCCACTTATTGGGTTGTTTCTGAAATATATGTTTGACTGCTACTTGAGTAGGGAAACAATCAGATAATACATTATGCATGATATTGTAATGGTTGCTTACGTTTGCATTGTTAGTTTTCCTGACATTTCTCTGTTGCAATATAAATGTTTATGAGAAATTTAAATTTATTGTCTGTTTGGTATTCTGCATTCAACCCTTTGAGTCTATATCAGACCAGAAATATAGAAACATTACAATGTGGTAACATTTTCTTAATTTCTTAAAAGAGTTGTCATTTAAGTTGGTCAGTTGTTGTACAGTTGGTAAGACTTTATCAACACTTTTCATCTCTACTTCAAACAGTTGAACAGCTAACCTGGCTAGGCACTGTTAAGTCTTGCTTCTGGGCTAAGGCTTCACGAGCAGCTAGTTTCTTCCTCTTTAATGCAGCATTCTGTGTTCAAAAACCCATCATTTTAAAAGTAGCTGTGCTTGGTACTAATAAATTAGGTGCATTGAATTTGGAAAACTAGTGGCAGATTATTTTAGCCTATTTCTTTTGACCAGTTTTACCTAAGCTTGAACTGTTAGTCTGCAATTGTTGTTGGGATTGAACTGTATCTTGTGTGAAGTTTTTGTTGTTTAATATGTAGGATCAATAATAAAAGTCCCGCTGCTGCAGGTCTTTAGAAGGGCCTGCTACATTTGCTTATCAAATGAATTAATTCAGATGTTGTCCTTGATGTTCTTTTTTTTCTAATACTAATATAAGTATGGTTTTTCTTACTTGTAATCTGTTTGAATGTTAAGGGGAAATGATGCCTTGCTTTATCAGCATTTTTCATATGATGTGCCTTAGAATCAGTTAGTTTCAATCTTCAATGTATTGCTTTTTCCTTGAAAGTTTTGTGGTCCTTTTTCTCTTTTCAGTTCTCTTTTCTGGTGGTTGTAGCGTTCTGTATGTTGTATTACTAGTTCTTTGATTTCAGTGGCATGGGAATTTGATACATCTATTGCTAAGGAAGCATTCATCTTATTGTTTTTATGTGGTTTGGATTAATCCGAGAGTCTTCACTGAACTTCTTCAACACCAAGAGTTCATCATATGGTCATTTGACTTCTAAAACATAATAACTATTGGAATTGTGCATGTGAAACGCTTGAGGGGTAGAGACTATCAGCTGCTATTGAACTTTTTGGGTTCAAGGAAAGTAAAAGACATTTATTTGATTAATTTAGTCAATTTAAGTTACGAATTTCTCATTCATGACTTCGATGACCTTGAAAAATAATGATTTGTTGGAGATGAAAACTCTGGGCCAGTGGTATCAGTGATAGGATTGCTTTATTTTTCTGGCAAATGCATTTAACTTGGTCTAGAAAACTACCATTTGACGTACAATAAATGAAAGTGTGGTTCAGTAATTTTGCCATCTATAGATGACCTCTCTGGAGATTGACTTAATTGCATTCACGTAATGCTATGGTGATTTGCTTTGAGGATGAATATATAGATGAATGTCTTGTGAGCAGGTGATGATTTGAACTATTGGCTAAGATACTCCTTTTCATTATGTGCCAATCTAGTGGGTTTTATTTATGTTGGATTTGAACTGCTTTTTCTTTTTCTACTTATGTGAATGGCTACAACTGAAATTTTGAGAAATTAACACTATTTTATAGATTCCAGTTCAGATGAATCATAAGAGTTCAGAAAACTTTAATGCAGCATGATACAGTAACATTTGGTTTGGGTTTTAGGGGTTAAAAAACATTTTCCATTACCTGAAACATCACATGAGGGATTACTGTTGTATAATTAGTGTCATTGATGAAGGATACTCCCACTTGATGCAAGTGACTCTGAATTTATTTTTCAAGCCTTTTATTGAATACCTTGTGTCAGGTATTCTGATGCAACAGCTAATTTTGCTCTTACTTTCTTGTTCTATGGTTGTTTGTCTAAATCAAGAGAGCTTGGTGAGATTACTTTGTAGCTACAGGTTGACCATTTGTCAAGGGAGAAAGAAAAACATTGCCTTGTATTGTTTCTTATCTGATTAAAATGTACATTATTATTATATACCCTATTTTTTTTATCCCATTTACTTAATTGGTTACTAGTTGCAGCGTTGCAGGTCTTCTTGTTGTGGGTGTCTGTTACCATTATATAGGAGAGTTGTGTATTTGCTCTACAGTCAAATGCATGATCTGAAGTACATTTTCATGACTGATACAAGATAGAATTTCTCATCAAATTTTTTGTTATCCTTTTTGTTTAATGGTAAAACTTGCACATCAATGAGGTGTACCTTTTTAATAAACAGTATGACAATCGACTTGATCGTGAAAACTTAATTACTCTTATCATATAATTTACGCCCTTGATCCACAAAAATGCAAGTGGAAAAACTGTCTTGGTAAAATATACAAAGAGACACATGCACGTGGTGAAGAAAATATATGCTATTATCTTCTTGAGAATGATTTGTTGCAATATAAGGTATGTTCATAATTCAAAAGTGGTTATATTTGAATCAAGGAAGGTGGAAACAAAACTGAAAATTGTGACCTGTAAGGCTATATCTGAGGTTTCAACCTTACACGGAATAGTTCAGGTGTTAACGGGCTATGAGCAGTGCTTTAGGCCTAACATAGTTGAGGTAGTGGGATTGTGACTGGAGTGAAATTCTTATGCAAGTATCCTGTCCTGAATATCGTCCGTGATTGATGTATTTGAAGTTGAATGCTGCCTCTTGTTTGTTTGGAGCATTTTATTTATGTTGTTGGCTGCAGTGGCAACTAAATTTTTTTTCCATCTTTATAATTGAAGTATCACACTCGATCTGGCAATTTACTGTTTTTTGTCACACTAATTTTGAACACCTAGATGAAGTCAATGTAGGTGTCAAAGTTAAGTTTCTAGCAATTGTATCAATTGGCCGCTATCTCCTGAATTGCATTCTCTGTAACTGGATCAGTGATGTTTAAGCTCTTCATCACGCATGCATCTTTGACCCCCTGGCTTCTATTTAAGACTTCCCCCCTTGTTTTATATCTCTCCATGTCTGCTTGTGTTTATGTGTGCCCACACATAGAAAGGGTCATAGAAGCTGACAAATTGCTGTTTTCTTTGGGACCTTGTAATATGCATGCTTGTGAACATGTGCTGTGTGCTTTTTCATTGTTTTTAAGTTTTTTTAAGTTTATTTGAACTGCATATTAGAGCATTTATCTAACAACGTAGACATTTTTGTTTCTGATTTATTGTTATTTTTATTTTTATTCTAGAAAAATATTGGTGTAATGTGATGAGGATTATTTTTATCACTCCATGCTTTTTAGTATGCAATTGCAGAAGTATTGATATTGCGTGCGTATGGAAGAGAGAGAAAGTATGCATGTGGCGGGAGTTAAGATAGGAAGGAAAAAGAGTAAAAACAGAATTGATTGGGGAGTACATGGACAAATGTGAACGAGGAAAAGTACTTAGGCACCAGAAAGGTGACTTTCTGTGGGTGATGAGAGAGTGAAAATGAAGGCAAAGAAGAAAAAAATGATTGAACAATACAAAGGTTGAAGTTGGAATTAAATTTTGTATTTATCATCTGACATAATACTCTCATTATTCTCAATTGTCTCAATTACACTTGCATTTATGTGTTATTAATTGTCATTCAATCTAATATAGTTCCCTTTTTTTCGATGCATGAACTATCCGACTCTGTCTCCTAATTACCCCCACTCCTTTCCTCAATAAACTTCTTTGACCTAGGTGTAAAATTATTTAGATGTTAATGCATGCTCCATATATATTCTTAGATTATGTTCGTGATATCTATCTAGTTCTAGCGAAAACAGTTATTATGCATGTAACTTGAAAGAGCTTTTCCTCATTCTAGCATTTTAGCAGAACAGCATTTTCTCCTATTCTTTGATATCTATTCGGTTAACTTTGTTGACATTTGAACAGAAATTCTATAATGTGCTTTGTTCATGAGCATTTGGATGGAATTTCCATCTCTATTAAGGTTTCCTAATGTGGGAAAATGAAATATAACGAAGCTTCATGGCTGTGTGATTTGGACAAGTCATATTTTTGGGCGTAACAGACGAATCAAATTGGTTGGTCTTCGTTGCCCCTGTTCTATATGCCAACCGGGTGTCCGCAAAACGGGCCAGTGTTACCATTGCCATATTCTATAGCTGCTTTTTTTTAGTATTTTGGTGACAGATTTTGCCCATATTTTGGGATCAGATAAATTCACCCATTTTATTCACTAATTTTTTTTAGTACTTGAATTTCAGTTTGAACTCAACTCTGTGCTACTGTTGCAACATCTGGTGTGCCGTGGCCATGGAGTCAAATGGATAGAGGGTAAAAATTTAACCCAGAACTAAAGAGTTGAAATCAGAAGTTTACCCAACAATCTAACGCGATTATCAGAAAATTTGGGCAGTTGCAATTAAACCAGTTTTTCATAGTCTTCTGCTAAAAATAGAAGCAAACTTAACCTAGGAATAAAAACATGCCCATATTCTATGCTATATGATTTGGAATAAAAAAAGGTAAAAACAAAATAACGGTGCTATTCACGCTTCATTTTTTTTGTTCTTATAGCACCGTTATTTATAGATTTTTTTTCTTCTCTTTTTAGCGTTTGGAGCAAGGAAATATGGAGGGCAAATAGAACTACCTAGAACAAAAAAGAAAATGGTAAAAAAAGAAAGGACAAAAGGCTATAACATAAGTACTAGGAAGAACAACAGAATTGGCAAAAGAGACTGAAACCTCCTGCTTCAGCTCCTCCTTGTCTTGCCGGTGTCGTTGATGACAGTGAAGTCAAGCAAGACAGTGCTCTTGCATTTGGGGCATTTGGGATCATCCTCGGACAGCATCACATACATAAGGCACCTGGGACACCCCACCAGCACCATTGACGTGGCTTCAGGACTGTTTGTGAACCGAAGAGTGTCTTCCTGGTTCTCCGACGACACACACGAGCTTGGTGGAGATGTTGGCGACAAGGTTGCCGATCGGCTCGGAGACTCCATTGTTCGGTTTCCACTCGGAGGCGAGAGATTCAGTTTCAGCTCTAATTTTGGTGCGTTTTCTCTTCTGTGGCTCATCTTTTCTGTATAAACTTCTTTATAACTCACCTGCATACAACAAAAATAGTGATGATTCAGAACGAAGACATAATACTATTCCAAGAAAATGATTCAATAAGTGATTTGCTTATTACCTTAAAAAAAAAAAAACAGAAAATTACTTTTGCCACCAGCTCTTCCAATTCAGATGCGAGTGTGAAGAAGAGAGAGCTTCTGAGTCGAAGAATGGGAGGTGGCTAAGCTAAATCCAGCACCATAAAATTGGTGGGAATTGTTGCTGTTGGTGTAGGTGAATTCAAGCTGAACTGGTATTATATATATAATGGAATTGATGGGAGTGATATGGGCTTTCTTTAAAGCTTAATTTAATTATGGTGGAAGAGGTGGAGAGTGTATGGTAGAGAGAGAAAAAGAGAATTGAATAAACAATTTTAGTTAGAAGAAGAGTGTAAATTTGAGGCCAGAAAATGTATTAATTGTAGGGAAAAATCCCTAGAAGTATGCAGGATGAGGAAATTTGTAGTAAATATTGCAATTACAAAAGTGCAGCATTCATTCATTGCTTTTGGAGTCGGTGATTATTGTTTTAAGTCCGTAAATCCAATGGCTTTTATGGCTTAAACCCAGATTTTAATAACCAGCTAAAGAATTTATTATCAAACACCAATAAATTTAATTGCATCCAATCAAAAATAGTTGTATTGCAATTAAATCAAAAACCCAATTTAAATTTGCGAACTAGCCCTCCTTAATAAAATTAAAAATTGATAACTAAGCAAAATTAAATCAGTAGTTGAAGTTTTCATTGGAAACACAACAAACAAAATGTGAACTGTACCAATGGAATTTTCTCTCTTCACATTCATCTCCATCGCCAACAGCCATCACTATATTGTTTAATGAATGTCATATGTTCCAATTTTCTTTTTTGAAGTTTTATTAACGAGTGTTTTTAAGTCACTCGTTAAAATTTTTATATTTATTATTTATAATAATTTTTAATACTTAATATATTGATGAATGATAAATTTTAATTAATTATATTTAAATAAATTTGCCAATTGACTTCTCCTTGGGTGAACATGCAATTAGCATCACTAATAATAGTAATACCCATGTGAGATAATTAATCGTATTAGAAGAGCGTTTCATTTAACATATATGATTCATTTGGTACTCATGGAAGTAATAATTTCAAGTGACCAAATTTCTTGTTTAACTCCGGTTTAATGATTTGATCGCAACAGCCTAATAAAATTTTTAGGTCATTGAAAGAGTGAGAAATTTTTTGGGGGGTATCATGCGTATTAAGAAAAATCAAAATTTTTTATTTAGCTATAGATTTTTTTTGAATTTTTTTATACCATATGAACAATTGTATTTTATAAAATAAAAAATATTTTATAATAATTTAACGTTAAAATATCTCAATTCGTAATCGAGTTAAGAACAGTTATAGTTTTAAAGCCTAACACAATAAAACCGAGTCTTAATGTTAAGATAAATTATAGTTTCCAAGAAAAATGAAACATATTTTCCATATCGAATTTAGTCAATGGTCTAAAAATGAATTGTCCTGACTCTTGAATTGTCGTTTACAATGGAAAGCAAAGTATCATTATGTGTTAGCGGTGCATCACCAAAAGCAGATAATAGTCCCCGTGGCAAAATTATCTTAAGAGGAAATAAAAAAATGCAAACTTGTCTCTTTCAAAATTTTCTCATTTGTAAAAGGAAAGATGGCTACACTTCTCAACTTCTGTGGTTACTTTTCTTTCCATTTTTGTTCCGCGCTGACTTTTGGTTACTTTTTAAATATTCTATCTTTCAATCCGACCCGTTAAAATTTTTTATTAAAAAATATTCAGGTGGGTATTTTATTTTTACGAGTTTTGAAAGACCTAAGTCAGCAATGAACTTTCTAAAAAAATATTTACACTTCATTTATTATTGTGATAATTTTATTGTATTTTAAAAATAATATACAAAAATCATAACATTGATTTTTAATAAAATTTATGTATTTAGAAATTTTCTTTTATAATAATAATAATATTTAAAAATTATCATGTTATAATATAAAAATGAGTGCTAATTGAACACTAAATTAAAGCTAATTGCAGATTTTATTGATCAAAAGGTTAGATTGAATTACTCACATAATTTGTTTCATAATGTACCAATTTACCATCCAAGCAATACAATTATGTTGTAATTATCAATTTAATTATAATTATCACTTAAACCATTGGATTAGAATATTAAACTATTGAATTATAGTCATCAGTTCATTGACTCTATTATATTAATGACATATTAAGTGGTTAAATTGTATCTACAAAATAAATAAACAAATAATAATAATACAACTTATATCGAGAAGTCACATCAAGTATTTTTATAGTTCGTAAGCTACAATGATTCGATATAATATTAATGACATTTTGTGCTATATTTGTAACGAGCATTTAATGTCTATGTTAAATATTAATTTTAATTGTTGGAATCATAATTATGGCGATTCAATATTTTGAAAATTTTGTATAATGTATATCAAATTAAATAATTCAAGTAATATGATATGATATTTAATATTATCCTATGTCTAATAAAATTATATAATAAATAACGTGACAGATGTAGAGAGAATTAATTAGGGCAGGATTTACTGTCGTAAACTAACTTGATATAATAATATTATATAATTTATTTTTATTAATTATATTAATTTCATATTTTATTAATTAATATTAATATGTATTGTTAATTCATAAATAATAATTTATAAAAATTGTATTTTTAATACTACCCAACAACAACAACAACAAAATCTTTGTAACCAAAATTGGGAAAATATGGAATCAATGAGATGGTATTTGTTTAATTTAATAAATAGTAAGCAGGTTTCAGTTAATAGCCTTAACGGGAGCCACCCAATGGCCAAAATGTTCTCATTGTCATAAAGCTATAATTCATTATTCTGTTTTTATCTGAATACCCAGCTTTGCCCTTTGGACAAGTATGTATTTACACTAGCTATTTATTAATTGCTTAACTTATTTAGTTACCGCCATTAGAATATTGACAAAATTTATTGAAATTCGAAACCCATGAGGTCATTTTAAAAAAGTTGGCAAGTTGTGTTAGGCTGCCTTCATGTTAAGAGGAAATTCTAACCATCTTATATTACAAATCGTTTATTTAACTTCATAACATAAATAAATCAGTAAATTAGTTATATAATTTTTTTTATATAAATTAATATAATAATATTATATTATTACTGTATATCTTATAATTTAATGAGAGTAAATAATTTATATAAAATATGTGATAATAATATAATATTATTATATTAATATGTTATAATAAAATTATTGTGATGTTTTTTTTTATAAAAATAAAAATATATAGGAACCACTTTTATCGTGCTAATTATAAGGTTATTTAATAAAACAATATTATATATATTTATTTTAAATTTTATTTAATTATGAGCATGATTGAAATAAATAAGAGAAAATTTTCTGGTCTCATAAGAATATTTTTAAATTAATTAAACTTAAGTATTTTTATCTTAATTATAAAGTATAATAATTTAAATTTTTGATAAATACTTGTTTTTTCTTGATGGATAGTGTTTATCAATTATCCATCTGATTAAATTTTTTATTCAGATTGAATTGAAATTTATCTAATTTTTAAAAATATTATAATAAATAATTTAAACCATAAATTTTTGTACCAATTAAAAAAATTTTCAACTGAATTAAAAAGCAATTATATAACAATTAAATTAATAAAAATATTTAATATTCTTAAAATGATTTTGTTGATCTTTAGGGAAAAAAAAAAATGAAGAAGAAGCTGACCCAATTTTTCTGGATCTCTCAATGGATTTCCACTTCCAGTCCACCTCTTAATTTCTTACCACTGTATAAGTTACCGGGGCAGAACCATGTTGTTGAAATAATTATACTTTTGATTATTTTGTTATAATTTTAAGTATAACAAAATAATTAAAAATTACTATAAAAGAGTTAAAAATTGAAACAAAAAATAAAATAAAATAATTATGAAATATATATTACAACCAAATGCATTATAATATAAGCCATTTTAAGTGAATTTTAACTTTTAATTCCTAATTATTATAAGATAGTATAAAAATTTAGCTGTTAAATATCAATACAAGAACAATCAATTAACAAAATTTATTGATAAATACAAATAAATATTTAAAAACATAAATTTTACTAGTAAGTGTTTAAAATTTTTTATATTTATTATTTATAATAATTTTTTTATTAAAAGAAATAGTTAATAATGAGTTTTAATGTGTTAATAAAATATAAAAATTTTAAAAAATAGTCTAAAGGCATTCGTTAGCAAAAACTCTAAAAAACATTTGCATCTTCTAAAATATTTTTTCATTGTGATTTTAAAATATTTTTGAAAAAAAAAAAAAAAATCTTATCCATGAATCATGATGCTAGAAAAGGAAAATAGATTAATTATCTATTTTTTGCTTATAATTAATGACCTATTTGATATAATTATTGTATCTGTATTCTCTGCAGAGGATTAAATTTTGTGTGGCAAACATTAAGTGTATGGACTGTTCCCGATAAAACTTTAAAATTTTTGTCTGCTAAAAAATATTAGTTTATTTTAATTAAGTGTGTACTACCCTTTGCTTTCCCCAATAAAAAAAAATTAATTTTAAACTTGAATTTCAATTTGTTATTATTACAACTTTGGCTGTAAAACATATTAATTCATTAAGTTGATAATTTTTTAAAAATTTTGTTAACAAATATCTTTAAAATACTTGTTGAGATTTTTATGTACATTTTTTATATATTAAAATTTGTTATTAATTATTTTATTAAATATGAAAAATTATTATGAATAATAAATATAAAAAATTTTATAAGTGTTTTAAGAATACTTATTAATTAAATTTATTTTTTACAATAATTTTTGTTAACAAATAGTCCAGACTATTTGTTAAGATTTTTATATTTGATAAATTATATTTTTAATATATTAAAATTTATTATTAATTATTATATTAAATATTAAAAATTAATATAAATAGTAAACGTAAACAACTTTAACAAGTGTTTTTAAAACACTTGTCAGCACAGTATTTTTAAAATATAAAAACTGGGAAAAGCCATTTAAAGGAGAAAATGGTTGGCGAGAGATTATCACATGGCAAAGAGTAGTTGATATTGCTTTGAATTTTGTTTTGAATAGCAATCGAAGCTTCCTCAAAGAAAATTAATTAGTTAATTAAAAAAGTTTGTTATGGAAAATAATAAATTTGTCGAAATAAATATTTTTGTTGGGTTTTTGAATGCCAAAAAGCAAATCTGAAATACATAATTTGTTTTAATTAATTTCAACCATATAATTAATATTATTTTCTTCAAGGTTTTGTTCTAATAGTAATTAGAATAATAATGAACCTTGTTTAATTATATGACAACAAACGATTGCAGCATTTCAATAAGCAGATTAAAATGCTGTAATTAATGGATATAGATTTATTATCATTTATTGTCAACCCAACTATATTATCATTTAGGTTATAAATTCCTCTGTCAATCTTAAAAAATAAAAATAAAAAAAAAAAATCTTTCGACAAACAAGAATCAGGGAGTTTTGCTCTCTATTATTTAGTAGTTTTTATTTCTTGGATACCAGAAAGTTTCAGGATTTAGGTAGGATCATCTAATAGACAAAAATTTAGGTTTTATCTAATAATATAGTTTTATTAAATATATATTTAAAGTGAGTTTTTTATTTAATAAACATATTGTAAAATTTTGTTAAAATTCACTAATACGAGAAATACTAACTTTTATACATGTTAATATGTTATTTTTATTATATATATGTATATTAAATTTTCACAATATCTCTTAAAAACATGAAAATATGAGAATGATAAATACTTCCATATAGTTTTCTAAAATAGCATTTACTTTCTTTCTATCAAAAAGCTTGTGATAAATTCCTGAATAATTTTTTAAAATATCACTTACTCCTATAGTTTAAAAAAATAGTAAAAAAATTCTCTACTAAAAATAAAAATACATACTTTTATTATATATATTTTTAATTATTATCATATAAGTTACTGCCTTTTATTATATAAATTCGTAAATTAAAATTATTAAATGACTATAATATTTTATGCTATAAAAAAATTTAATTTATAATTTTATATTGATAAGCATTTTTAAAAAATTAAATAATTCAATAATTTAAATAAATATTTAAATTATTTTTATTTAATTTATAAAAATAAAACTAAAATAATTTTTTTATAAATTTAAATTATAAAATAAAAATAAATTCATAAATTTAAATAAATATAAAATAAACAAAATATTTTAAATTTAATTTATAAATATTTTAGTATAAAGTATTATAAATTAAAATATTAATTTACAAATTAAATTTTAAATATTTTTTTACAAAAACAATTAATTTAATTTAATAGTTCATATAATAAAAGTTAAGAACTTATATTATAAAAATTAAAAATTATGTGATAAAAATATGTATTTTTATTTTTGGTAAAAGAATTTTTTGTTACTTTCTTAAATTATAGTGGTATTTATTACGAATATTTTAATAAAAAAATAATTAATATTTTAAAAAATTATAAGAGTTTTGTCACAAATTTTTTGATGGTAAATAAATGTCATTTTAAAAAATTATAAGGAAGTATTTATCATTCTCTTGTATAAAAAATATCATAATTATATAATATTATTATATTTATTTATATTAAAAAAAAATTATTACGCACCTCCTTCAAACTTTACAAAAATTAGCATAAAAAATGTATTTTTGTTTCATAAATAATGAATTTCTTACTTTTGAGATATACATATACATATTTCATTTGATATAGGACAAACCAACATGACCTTGAATCCTCGTTATTTTTTACTAGCAAGCACAGAGAACATATAATTAAGTAAACATTAATTATAAAATATTTTATAATAATTGAAAAAAAAAAAAAGATGTATTACATTACATTATTGTCATATATATTATAAATAAATTTACTATTAATAAATTTATACTCAAAATTGAAGTCAATATTTCCTGTTCACAATGAAAGGACATGTTCCAATTATTTACTTGTATCTAGTCTGTAATATTCTGAATGACAACAATTGCTTGACTTACCTTACACCAAAGAGGAGCGACCTACACCTATTAGATGTAGTCGAGTGGTTTTATTTTGCATGAATATTTATATTAGTTTTGGATTCGAATTTTTTAAAGTACATTTAAGTGTACGAATCTGGTATAATCAGAATTTTATTCTGAACTTGGTACTACTGTAATGTGGTCCCTATATATGATTTTAATTGATTCAAGACAAGTGTTGTATGATTTGTAGATAAATACCCTAAAAAGGTGAGTACCTGGCCTGTGTATGACTGACCGCTGTAGTGATGATTGAGTATAGAAATTTTTTCATCATAAAAAAAAAAAAAAAAGATTAGCGACTCTAATATTAATTACTATTAAATATTCATGTATTTATTTATAACAAAGGGGAGAGACGGTAATATTAATTACCATTAAATTTTTTCCATTAATTAATTCCCGGTGAATTTAAATAAAAATGGATATTTTTGTTGACCTTCCTATACCCTTGTGGTTTGAAAATTAATCAGTTCAGCCAAAGGTGTTCAAACTCATCAAGACATCCCCTCTCTCTGTATATTTTAACCCAATTCGTCGTCTCATTGTGTGAGAGTAACTTATCTAATTAGATATAAATTTCTTGAGTTATAAGTATTACATTAAATACATATTTAAATCAAATATACAAACTTAATTTTTTTTTTTTTTTTTTTTTTGTCAATTGTGTCAAGTTAAGTTATTTGGTTCAATCTAACTTTTTCAAATTATAAACGATAAATAAATTACTTTTATTATAACCTAACATGAAAAAAATTTAAATTAGCCTAAATTTTATTTATACAAAAATCTAACATAGTTTTATTATTATGACATACATAGCCTTAATTTATATATTTAATGAAAATATACTAGAATACTACAGTGATTATAATATTAATTCGTTTATTTTTAATATTTTATGAGTTTTGTTAATTAGTAATATTCTAATATTTATTTTTGATGATGAGTAAAATGTCTATTGATAAATCAAATAATTAATTATGTTTGACAAATTAAATCAATTAATTGATTGAAATATTTCATAAAATGAAATGATTTGAAAACTTGCTTTAGTTAAATTAAGACAAGAATTGCAAATATTTGTTTATTTAAAGTTACATTTGTTAAAATTGCTTTTCAATTAAACAACACTACACTAACACTTTAAAAAATTGAAAAAAGTATAAGTGTAGGAGACAAAATTAATATAAAATTCATATGTAATCAACATTTGCCAAAAAAATAAAAAAATAAAGTAAAGAAAAGTAAAAATATCAATACAGTCAAGCTAGAGTATCAATATACTATAAGTAAGAAACAAAAGTATTGATACAACCTTTTACTCATATTGATACATTATCTTCGGAAAGGAAAATATTGATATAGACAAGGAAGCGAATCCATTCGGGACTTAAAGAACAAAGACTCATGGAGCAAACGTATGAAAATATTAATACACTTATCAAAAGTATCAATATAAATTATAATAATACTTTTTCTCAAGATAAAATACAACGAAATATCGATATGTTCTTATACAAGTGTCAATGTATTACCTTTGAGATGTTAAATATCAATATGAGTTGATTAAACAGATCGATACACATAACAAAGGTGAAGATCTCGTCAATAAAGTGTAAAACAGATCGATACACATAACAAAGGTGAAGATCTCGTCAATAAAGTGTATAAATCATATGAATATATCAATACATCACTCATAAGTATCGATACATATAGCAGAGATGAATATCTTTAGAGCAACATATATAGAAGTATTTGTGAGCGATGAAAATTTGCAAATCAAAGAAATAAACATGGTTTTACATGTATGGCAATTTAGGCATATATTTTTAAATTAATAAAAAATTACTAACCTATAGTGAAATTTAATGAAGACCAATATCAAAATTAGAGTATTTCTAAGAGAATCAATATCCTTTTTATATTCTTACTTGGCTAGTTAGAGAGAAGGCTTTGAAAATGGAGAAAAAATAGTGAATAAATTACCAAAAATTAAAAAATGACCTATTTATATATTTTTTCTTATTTATCATAATACCCTTAATCCTTTTAGCAAAGACAAATGGGTTTTAAAGTTTCTCCGATAAGTTTTTAAATAGTAAATATAAAATATCACTTAGGCCCCATAACTTTACAAAATTATAAATTAACTTCAAATTCGATCAAACTTATTTTGGTCAAATTTATTTAAATTTATTTATATTTTTAAATGAATAGCTGACTATCACTAAATAATTCTTTTAAATTATCATCTCACCTAATTCACCCCTCTCTTGAGTGATGCTCATTGGGCCAACATATTTGTTAAGATTTTTATATTTGATAAATTATATTTTTTAATGTATTAAAATTCAGTATTAATTATTATATTAAATATTAAAAATTATTAGAAATAGTAAATTTAAAAATCATAACAAGTGCCTTAAATAGTTGTTAATAAAATTCATATTTTATATATAACATAATAAACTATTTTAAATTAAGAGCATGTTTAGTATTAAGGTATTATAACTATAACTATGAACCTTATGTCTTACAATTAAGGGTAATATAGCTATTTTTTTATATATCTATGTACATACATGTGCATAATTAACAAGTAATTGATATGATGTTGAGGCTTAATATTTATTTTAAAATTTTAGTTTAACAAAAATTTTATTTTAAAGTTTTAAATATAAAAATTTAAATAATATTAAATATTAATTTTATTTATAAGTGAATTTGATAATTTCAAATTTAAGTGACGTAGAAGCAAACTATTGATTCAATTTATAAAAGTATCGAAACTTCGTAAAGGAATCAATACTTATTGAAAAAATATAGATATGCACAGAATTCTCAAGAGTCATAAAACACTTACGAAGTCAAACCAAATTAACACTCTTAAAAAAAATATCAATACTTTTGAAGAAAGGATTAACATATTCAATTTAGACTATTTCAATATCGATAAATGAAAATTTCAAAGAGTTGAAAGAAAATTACAAGTTAAATCAAATTAATATTTTTGATAAAGTATTGATACTTGAAGGAGAAAGTGTCGATACGTGATATAAAAGTATGGACACTTTTTGAAAAATATAAGAATGGATCTAATGCTAATATACTTTTTTCACTAAAAATTATTTGTTTTCCACCTTCTAAAATTTTTTTGCCTTCATTGCTTTAAGGATATGTTTGTAATTATCCAGTGTCTTATATAGAGAGGATAAATAAGATAGAAGAATCATATCTTTTTTCTCTCTTCCTTTCCCATTTCTTCTCTTCTTTTCTTTCTCGGAGGTCTCTCCTTAGTCTCTTTATAAATTTCTCCCTTTTTCTTTAATTTTCACATAAATCAACAAGAAATTAATACCCTTAAACTTCTGCAAAGTTTTTCATAACGGATGTGATAAGAAATGAGATCGAAAAATACTTAAGGTTTGAACTAAGTTTGAGGGTTTTGCATTCTAATGATTCCAGCAAGTTTTCAAGAGTATTAATGAGTTATGGTAAGCTTACTAACATGTTTTGAATCTTCAATTTATAATTTTTTATAATTTGTAAATGGGTTTATTGTTCAAACTTTAATCTATAGATAATAGTAATAGTATGATTTGAGTTAAATTATATTGTTTATGGATTAGAATGAGTTAAATAAAGGTTGATTGTTATAAAAATAGAAATGATTTTAAGAATGCTATATTTGGTCGTAAGTTGGAATCAATTCAAGTTTAAGATTTAAATAATGAATGCTTTAATGAGAAAAGTCATGGAATTTTATTGACAAAAATTGGTAAAATAATTGTTATTGGATTAAGCTTTAATAGTTATATGTCGACTTAAGAAATCCAATTTAATGAGTATGAGCAATTCGTGTAAGGAGTATTAGTAGCATTTAAAGTATAGAAATTGATGTGATTATTTATATGTATGTAATAGATATTGATAATACGAGGGAGAAAATCACCTAACATAATGATTATTAAAAAGTACCTATCCTCCCTAAGTTGCAAGTGGACTTTACATATTTATATCTTTATAAATATCTTACTTAAACTAAATATTTTACAAACAAATTAATTATTTTGTATATTATTGTCTTTAAAAATTATAAAAGATATTGAAAAACTGTTTTAAATGATAATTATATGTTAGCCTATGGTATGATTGATATATTTATGAGGTACATGAGAATAAATGTGATTTTAATAAAGATGAACTTGTTTTATATTATTTATATTATGCATTATATAATTGAATTTTATGATAATTATTTTATTGGTGATATACCTAATGGACCGATATTAATACATTTACTATAACTATATGAAAGTAGCTTAAAAACTAACATACGTAAAAGTCACCTAGAAAAGTCGTGCAGAGGTGAAATAGGTATAATTGAGATTAGAGATATCTTTGTAATATAAAATAATGCTGAGGACAATTACTAGTATCATTATATAACTACTTGAGGCTAACGTCAGTGAGATGGACATTGTTTTAATAAAATGAATATATTATTATTATTATTATTATTATTATTATTATTATTGAATAAATGATGTTTTGATTTAATATTAGTTTGATTGTATATGAAAAATTCACTTCACGATCTTGGAATTATCTACGGCTAGGGTAATTGTTAGGAAAGGTAGTTAGCTTAAGTGTTTTCTAAGCAAATAGGTCATAGTTTTTAATTAAATAAAATATTTTATATATTTTTCATGATTCATCAATTTTAGTATCTTTAACTTAAAATATTTATATATAATAATTTACTTGAATAATATATTTTAATATATTCATTCTCTTACTCCATACTTTCAAGTTATTGAGCGCAATAAAAGTATTGAAGTTTCGTACCTTCTTTTAAGTAATCAAATTTACGAAACTACCATGGATATGCATAGTCATTAAATTTCAATTAAATCTTTTGGTTCAATCTAACTATAAACAATAAATAAATTATCTTTTATCATAAGCTAACATGACAAAATTAATATTACTCTAAATTTTATTTATACAAAAATCTAACCTAATTTTATTATTATGACATACGTAGTCTCAATTTATATATCTAGTGAAAAGATACCAGGACACTATGCTATTGTGATTATAATATGAATTCATTTTTCTGGCTTTTTACATATAATATAATAAACTATTTCAATTAAGAGTATGTTTAGTATTAACGTCTTGTAACTAGAACTAGTTTAGTATCGAGGTGTTGTAACTAGAACTGCTATTGACTTTTTTATACAGTGACTACTGTGAAATCAAATTAAGATGTTAAATATTGGCTAAAATATGAGTAATTCCCATCAAAATTGTTGGAGTTATCAAATATATTTTATAATTTTATTTTTAAAATAAAGTAAAAGTTGATTATTCCAAATATATTCTAACTACCATCAATAAATTAATAAATGGAAAAATGATAAATACTCCTGGTTTGAATGTGGCGATAAATATTCTTTGTCAATTTAATTTTTTTAATTTTTAAAATCTTTTATCCTTTTCTACTATGTAATAATTATTATACTCCTAATATTTATAAAAGTATAAAATATAAAATATAAAAAATACATAAAATTACTATTAAAAAATTATATAAAATATATAAAATTTAATTAATAAATTTTATATTTTGAAGAAGATAAAAATTTTATAAATTATATTTTATTTTTTTTAATTTTATACTTTTATAAAAGATTAAAAGTATAATAGTTATTATATAGCAGAAAAAAACAAAAAATTAAAAAAATTAAATGTCAAAATATTTATCACAATATTCAAATCTCAAGAAATTTTTGTCGTGAGATATAAAACATAAAATAATTATCATTTAAAAAAATTATAAAAATATTTGTCACTCTCTATCAATATTATACTCTCTATCTAATGTCTTATAGCATCCATTATTCAAACTAACAGAGTCATAGATAACTGAAATTTCGTACCTTCTTTCAAGCAATCGAATTTATGAAGCCACCACGATCTGCATAGTCATTAAATTTCAATTAAGTCTTTTGAGCAGGACGTAGAAGTAAAAATAGGAAGATGGTATACTATCTTGTACTAGTTTTCAGTTAGAATATTTATATGTAAATATATCCTTAAACATTTAATAATTTAATGTTAAATTATTATTATTATTATTATTCGGTTAGAATATATGCTAATAATTTTTTGAATAGTAAAAGTTAAAAACGATCATAATTTCGTATGTTGAAAATCCTTTTTGCATTTATAAATTGGAAAGTGCTAATGCTTGAATTAACAATGCATATGAAACTTGAATTAAATTCTCAACTTCTTCTCTACCATTTCTTCCATATTATATTGCATTCACTAACATGCCTACTCTTTAGGCAAGAGAGAAGCATTGAATTTCAAACGACATTAACGGATTAACTTCATGTGCCAACCAAACCCAACAATAAAAATTGAATTCAAACCCAACTCTTCGCTACTTTCAATTTAAAGAGGAAATCAGAGAGGTTTTAATGATGGGTTTTTAAAGCAACACATAAAAATGGAAACTCCCGATGCATTGTTCCATGGGATCTCTTCAATGTTTCCATTAAAGATTTTTAAAATATTTAAAAAAAAAAAAAAAGATTTTGTTGGTTAACCCAAAATATATCCTATATGTATGAGTTATCACGTGCAATCACATGTATTACATTATAGGTTGAGAATGATTTTGTTATGATGATCAAACCTAGATCTTCAATCATAATTAGGCATGCAATAAAACATGGAAATCTTATAATTATATATACTTTTTGTTAGTGGTTGTATGGATTGATTGCTTTTAGGGCTGTTGACCTAAAATCTTACTATTTTACATTGTAAGTATTTACAGAAACCTTTCTTTAATAAATACGATGTGTATGTAACTAAACTCCTTTTTTTTTTTTAATTTAAAAAAAGCACAAAAAAATAATAATATAAAAAAGATTCGAATATCATATTCTTTCTATATTATCTCAAAAGATTGTATCAATTAACCCAATTTCTACTTATAAAAGAGAATAAAATTAGAGTTGCAATAGAAGGGGTTTTGGAAAGAAGAAGACTTTTCCGTGTGATTATAATTAATATGAAACTCGTTACAACATGACAGCAAAGTTCGAGTAGGTGCGTAAATTAAACGACAAGATTCATAATTAAGAATGATAAAATTAGATAATTAATCTTCAATTAAAAAAGATATATCATACATTAAGCATTTGATTGATAAGCAAAAGAAACTTAAAATTAAAATTGGTTTGATTGAGGTCACATATGCATCATTTTATGAAGAGAATGCTAAGTACTAATGAAATAGGATAAATGACTTTTTATCCTATTTCTTTTTATAATAATATTCACTCTTCGTTGATTTTGAAATGAATGTGCGACTTTTTTTAAATGATAATATTCTTGTTTTGAAAGAAAAATAAAAAAAAATAAAACCACTGTTTTGTCTTTTGAATGTTTACCTAATTCTACCACCATCTCACCTCCAACATTATCTTGATGCACGAGCTGGAAGAAAGTTAGATCGAAAGTTATCTGTGTATTTGATTTGAACAATAGTGTATATATATATATTTTTAATTAAGAGAAATTTTATTAAATAAAAAAAATATTTTAATTTTTATTCATTCATTGAAATTAAAATTTTAAACGAGGCATAAATTATAATTATATCACCGTATGCGACCACAGTGGGAGTCGAACCCACGACCTTTTGATCCGAAGTCAAACGCGCTAATCCACTGCGCTATGCGGTCATTTTCCTAGCTCATATATATATAGAATAATCATCATCAATTATCTCGCATTACAACCATCCCTCCTGTCAAAATCAAAACTGAGTACATTAAAAAGGCCACAGGAAAAATTAATTAAATTATTAAAAACCAATTATAAACTCTTAATTTCTCAGCAAATCTTCCCAAACATCAATCTCATAAAGAAAATTGATGAAAAACAATTATTTCTAGTTTGTTTTATGATTTAATATTCTATTATCCCTTATTTTTTACAAAAATTATTTAATATTTCTTTTCTTTTTAATTCTATTTTTTTAGAAAAACCTACCTTTTATTTTTTCAGAAAAGAATTATTGAATCAATTAAGGGAAAGTGATAGCACGTTCTCGTTTTATCAACCCCATGGGGTCCTCTTTAATGTATAAACAAAATATATACAATCAACTTGTTATGGTAGGATCTTTAAAAAGAAAAAGAAAATTGTAATTTAAAATGTAAAATTTTTAATCTCATTTTATAAGTTGTAAGTTTGACATTTTAAATCATAGGTCAAGCATTTGAGGTTAATTAAATATATATTTTGTGTTACACTCCTTTTAATATTATAGTGTAATAACTATTAAATTATAACTGTTATGAGATAAATTTTTTATATACTAAATTTTAATGTAAAATAAGTTAAAAATTAATATTAGAAAAATATTTTTAAAGTTAAAAAGCAATACTGTAATTTAAACGAATTTTTAATAATATTTTGTGATTAATAATTAAACCTTATGCTTAAAAATTATGTATATTTTCAGACTTAGAATATGAGTGCACACTAAAAAGAGTGACTTAGCCTAAATCACTCGGTTAAATATTTGACTACGTTATTTAACTTTTCATGAATAAAACGAAAATATTATAAATTGTGAGAGAATTTCTTAATTAAGTGTCCTAACAACAAACGAATAGACCATACAATTGGAATGAAAGTTGTTGAAAATGTACGAATATTCACCTACAACCTTATTATTCTACCTAGAATCTTGATCTTAATTTCTCTTTCCAATATTGATGATGATTTATTGAGTCTTAATATTAATAAATCAAATATATGCTGGCCCAATAATTTATTACGATTGACAGGCCAATTTTAATGAGGAATTAAAAGGGTGAACCCTACAGAAAAAAGTGGTTCATCATTCAATAAGTTTGTTAAATATTGAGTGAAATCTATTTCAAAGAAAAAAATTAGAAATTTTCCAGGAATTCAAAAGAAAAGCTCTGATCTTTTCTTTCAATTACTAACCTGAGATATGATTCTATCAAAATGTAAAATGATGCTAACAAGAGATATGGGGTAAAGAGGACAAATACAGATATTCTGTTTTAAAGATCGTTGACCTTTTTGGGTATTATATTGAATCATAGTCTAAAACAGAAGGAGAAAGACAAACTCCTCTCTCTCTCTCATTTTATTATGTTTTGTGATCAAAATTTCTCGAAATTTCAACGTTGTACAAATATTTCCGTCAAATTAAAATTTTTTATTTTTTATTTTTTTTACAGTATAATAATTATTATATTCTTAATATTCATAAAAATATA
Organism: Trichilia hirta; assembly: GCA_035221805.1. NCBI lineage: Eukaryota > Viridiplantae > Streptophyta > Magnoliopsida > Sapindales > Meliaceae > Trichilia > Trichilia hirta. The sequence goes on along the minus strand of JAWDEX010000005.1, from coordinate 7,907,582 downwards.
AAAATTTAAAAAATTATACAAAATAATAAAGTTATTGTTAAAAAAATTATATAAAATACATGAAATTTAATTAATAAAATTTATATTTAAAGAATGTCAAAATTTTGTAAATTATATTTAATTTTTTAAAATTTTATACTTTATAAAAATTGAGTATAATAGTTATTTCTTATTGAAAAGCAATAAAAAATTAATTAAAAAAAATATTTATTACAATATTTAAATTTAAAGAATTTTTATCACAAAACATAAAATATTGACTATTATCATTTAATAAAACTATAAAAATTGATGAAAGGAGAGCAATGCTAGCTGAAATTTTCTTTCGTTTTTCCTTTTCCGAGTCTAATTCCAATCACCACGAGTGGTTCTGTTTGCTTGTTGAGAAACTTGTGGGAATTTATAAGAAATAAAAGAAAATAAAACCAAAAGGTCACCGATCACAAAATTAGAACAACATGAAAAATCATGGCTCAATACCATCAACCAGACACGATTCCTCTTCTGGAAGTCTTTCTACTCCTTTATTTCTTTTTAATTCATTTACATTTTGATTTTTTTTATTGAATTAATTATATTTTGTTTAATTAATTTTGCAGAGGCCACCTAAGAAGAATAAGGACAAATGTAGCATCCAGCAATCAACCTTTAAAGACAGACTATAAATCCTCGAGTCAACTTTTCACAGACAGCACAGGCAGCGGACTGATAATGAACATGAGGCAAAATGGGCATTGCTCGGTCACCTCCGGCTGATCCTCCCTTCGCTTCCGCCTCAAGGGTTTTATCACACTTTCCTTTTTTCTATATTTTCTACATGAAAATTAATTTTAATGGATAATATTTGTGTTGTGTAGATCATTCACGAAACATGAACTTGAAGAACTCAAATCACTGGCAGCTCAATCGCAGAGCAACGGACGGCACACTCTCCTTCAAATTTTCAGATTCTTTTTTGATAACCCCATTTGCGTTTGTCAATATTATATGATTTGGTATAGATACCCTTTTATCTGTTTTGGTAATTAATAGTTTTAAGGTAATATAATTTTGGTTTAAACGTACTTTGGATTGAAAGCTGTTGTTGGAGGGAGAATGTTCGATTTGATTACCCAGAAACGACATGATCATAAAATGACCTTCAAAGACCTTGTAACTGCTAAAATTAAGTCTTATTTTGTTATTGACATGCAGAAATACTAATCTGTAATTGGTACTTTGTACGGGTGTAATTGGAGGTTGGATTTTTGGTCTGGTCGAAATCGGTAGCTGTTTTTTCTAGAATATCATGGCCGTAACATCACAGTTGGAGAGGAGACACACACACACACACGCACATTTGACGAGGGCTTCCAACAGTCATATATAACAGAAGAAGTCTGACTTCTTCTGTTATATATATATATATATATATATGAGGAACCTTTGAAAACGGATATGAGGAACCTGCGCTGATACTTAAATTCCTCTGTCCCCACTAGATCCATCATAAATCTATTTTCCAGGATATATTCACACGCAAAGTTCTCAAAATTAGGAATTATTCAATTATTTTGGAAAACTTAAAAATTATCTGAGCACGAAATCCCAGAAAGTGTTCATTTCCTTTTAATATAAAATTCTGCTTCCCCAAAATTTCAATATAGAGACACTCTAAAGATGAAAGGCACCGCCATGTTAGCTCTTGTTGCCAAGAAGTTAACAATAACATCTCTCTTATAAAATCATGGCTGTCTTTCCATCATCTTGACAATCAACAATGAAAATCATTCAATTATATGCAGATTAGAAGGCAAGATAGCATTGATTACAGGTGACTCTACTGCCAATAGCGAGAGCAGTGCAAGGCTATTTGCCTTAGATGATGCTAAGGTTGTCATTGTCGACGTCCGAGATGATCTCGGACATTCTGGATGTCAGGATATCGGCTGTAGAAAGGGTGTATCCTACATATATTGCAATATTACGGGTGAATCTAATGTTCAAAATGCAGTTGATACTGCAATCTCAAAGTATGGTAAGCTTGACATAGTTTTCAGCAATGCAGGCATTATAGGCAACAGGAAACCGAAAATATCAGCTGCAGATTCTCAAAACTTCAAGGGCGTTTTCAGTCTGTCCTCTACGGAGCTCTGTCGATGGGAAAACATGAAGCTATAGTGAAGATTCCACAAAAGAAAGGCAGCATTATATACGCAGCAATTGCAGGTAATGTACCCCATGTATACATAGCTTCGAAGCATGCCATTGCAAGACTGACCAAGACTTGTGCGCTGATGTAGATGGTAACCGAGCGGGCAACAACGCTAAAAGATGCTATGGGGGACTAACAAAAATGTCGCAATAGCAAACTTTAAAGGGGTACTGTCAGATAAGTATGATGTACCCACGGCTTCGTTGTGCTTTGGTAGCAAGGAGTCCCAAGTCTCTAAGCGGATTGAACCTTATTGTTGATGGAGGTTTCAGCACTAACAATCGTGCATTGGGAACGAATTTGAAGAAATTGGTTTCATCAATCTATGTTTAGATAAATCCCATGATACACTTTCTATGTTTATATTATATTTATCATATTCTTCTTCCGCTTAGACACAAGGAAATTACAGTCATCCAAAGAAAGTGAAAAAAAGTACTGTTTTAACTCATATTAGTTACCTAAAATGCAATTCTTTTATGCAATACTAACACTACGCAATCCTTGCAGCCACATACAATAGTCTTAAGCGATATCCTAAAATAATATGAATTAATAATAGGCAAGAAAATAACAATATCATTAAGAGATTTAAAGTAAACCCAAACCAACAGTATCGATAACATATATCATCTAAATACTTAAAAAATTAACGCAAAATCAAACCAAAATTAATTTAAACATTCGCTAAATTGGAACATCAAAATTAAAATCTTTAACAGAAAATTCAACCAACACCAACCGATATATTCACTCTCTAATACTTCCTCCTAGATCCAAAACCTCCTCGACCAGAATCAAGTACAGGAGCCGTAACCGGGTCGACCTTGACAATTCCCGGAATCTCACTCATACCCAGAGCTTGAAGCATGTCGAGAGTCTCCTTATCGATTTCAATTTGATCCGTCTTAATTGCACTCTCATCTGGGACGAAGTCCATGCAGCGTTCGCGCTCCTCCTCTTGAAGCTTCAACGAAATGCCTCGAACTGGACCCTTCTGAATTCGTTTCATCAAGTGGGTCGAGAACCCAGCTATCTTGTTGCGCAGACTTTTTGATGGGATGATGGCCACCTCTTCGAGGATCTTCTTGTTAGTGTGGAAGTCCAGAGTCATACGTGAGTAGTAACGTTCTATCACTTGACGCGAAGATTTCTTCACTGTCTTTGTACGGACGCGACCCATGTTGCTAAGGAAGATCAGCGAAATAGAAGCTCTTTGTCTGAGTGTGCTCTGTGCTCCGAGAATAGAGAGAGAGATCGGAGGACAAAGGCTAGGGGTAGGGTTTTGCGTGCATCTATAATTGGGCGTCTTTTACATGGTTTCATTTGTGGATATTGTTGGGCCCTTAGGCCCATATGGGAATTATTAGGCCACGAACCTATTGTCCAATATTATTGTTTTAATTTCTTTTTGATAAACAAGCTGTGTTTTTCCACAATACAATTCCATTTAGAAAATGGACATTCATCAATTAAATTTAATGATAAAAGCTTTTATAATTTTTGAATTACTTGTTACACCGAGTAATTCACAAGAGCACCCAACAAAAAAAAAATTGGAACAACTTTTTTTTCAAGCTGATGTTTTCTTAGTTATATATATACCTTGATGAGACTGCATATACTAGTTCTATTATAAGAGAATTTAAAATTCTATATTATAAAATAACTATATGTATTCGATAATTTCAAAACATTAAGTATTTTAATATGAAATTTACTCCCGACTAAAAAAAGAATATACTTCATGAATTTTGAAGTACTCGAACAATTAAACAATTAGTAATTGTTAGAAATGATATAATCTTATTATATACAATTGGTGGTGTGTTAAATTATTAATGCAAGTTTTATTATATGTAGTAGATTACAAGAAAAAAAGAAGAGTTCGAGTTCTATATGAATTTTATAAAAGAAAAAAAAAAATTGCATTTCTACTTGCATACTTAGAATAAAAGTTAAAATTCAACCTAAATTATGAAGTTAAGTTGTATCCAAAAATATGAAGGAGTTCATAAATTTTTGTAGGAATTAGGAAATCGTCTTCCATTAAATAAGTAGTTAACTAAGTATGGACGTTGATAAGGAAAAATAAAGAGACAATTTGAGTTTTAAAATAAATTATGAAAGAAAGAGTTCACAATTTTAAAATAAACAATTTAGAATTTCCAGTAAAAACAGATAAATGAATGAGAGAAAAAATTTGAAATATATGATAACTTCTTTTTTTTTTTTTTTCACTCATTAGAAAAATTACTTCTAAATTGCAAACACGTTACAATAGTTTATTAAGTTAACATATAAAGTTACATAGATACAGTCGGCACGAAACTATCATCTACGATAATAAACGTTTGATTGCCACAGTGAATGCCTCATTTTTAATTCCATAACCTCCATCAATTACAAAATTTAGTCCGCTTATATACTTCGACTCCTCACTGCATAAAAAAATTGCTGCCTCCGCCACATCCTCTGCCTTTGGTACCACCCCTTTTAAATTTGCCGATGAACAAATCACTTCCTCAGCGGTTTTCTTATCCATTCCTAGTGCATTCATTACCAATGGTGTTGCAATCCAAGAAGGAGATATGCAATTAACCCTAATACCATATTGCCCTAATTCTACACACAAGTTCTTCATTAACCCTACAACTGCATGCTTAGACATTGTATAAGCATGGGGTGTCTCGCCGCCCAACAAAGAAGCCACACTTGCAGTGAAGAGAATGACACCTTTTTTAGCCGGAATCATAACCCTAGCAGCATGCTTGGCACCCAAGAATCCACCATACACGTTAACCTCAAACACCCTTTTGAAGGTTTCATTATCTGCTTCTAAAATTGTTGGATCCACATTACCAACGATACCGGCGTTGTTAAACATTATGTCTAGCTTTCCATATTTGGATATGGCAAAATCAACAGCATTTTTGACGTCGGAATCACTGCTGACGTCGCAATGGACATAAGAAATAGATTCATTCGAATCAAATTCCTTACAAATAGTTTGACCAAGATCATCTTGTACATCCACTATTATCACCTTAGCCCCATGTTGGAGGAATAGTCTTGCCGTGCTCTCACCAAAACCGCTCGCACCTCCGGTGATTATGGCTACTTTGCCTTCCAACCTGAAATTGAAAACTAAATTTTACTCGTTGCTTCACGTTTTGCAATTAAAATAGCAAGAATCAGCATACCTTTTGGCTAGAATATTAGGAACGACCGAGGAAGAGCTAGTCATTTTCTATTAAAAATTGCAACGCTTAGAGTTTTATCACTATGAAACTTACTCTCTTTTTTTTTTTCGTTTGAGAGAATTCGTTACATCCTTCGATTATTATAGGAAATGTAGCCGTATTTGATTTTGATTTCTGTGGGTGGAATATTTTAAGTAGTTATTTGCTTGAGCACGTTGTCGGTGGGATATTGCCTTAAAAGTCGTTCTGTCTGTGGAATACTTTAAACGTGTTAAAATACTTATTTGCTTGATCAAGTCGTCCCCAGATTAAAATAGTTACTTAAAAAATGATTTTATCCGGATATTAGTGTATCAAGTGAGACTTCTTACTCAATTTAAACTCCTTTTTTTTTGGAATTCAAATTAAAATTGAAGATACTTCAATTCAGAGTAGAAAAAAAAATGCAATATACCTTGAGCCAATTCTTTAGTGATCTTCTCAAATGGGCTGAAATTCCCTTGAAATACTTACATGTTTTGAGTTATTTATTGCGTTATGCAAATTGAACATCGCTGGAAAATTTTAATTAATTTATTAAAATATGTAATTAATTAAGTATATGTTGATAGAAAAAACAAATTACTTATATTATTTTTTTATTTTTACTTGAGTTATTTTGAATCATAAATATTAAAAATGTCAAAGAAATATTATAAATTACTTAATGTAACATTTGTATAGAAAATAATAATTTGAATTATTAAATAGTTATAAAAGTATATAAATATACAAAAGAAAAAAAAAACAAAAAAAACACGTAAGATAGGGGACAAAAATTATTGTGCTTCCAAAATCAAATTGATTTTGAACCAAACATAATTATTGCCTGGACCACCATAGCACAGCAGCAACCAGCTTGCCCAAACATGGGTAGAGTTGGCCTCCGTCTCTAGAACCAAACTCTAAAATTTTTTATTTACAAAATGATGTTATTTTAAGTAGAGTTGAAATATGCCGAAAAGAAAAGAAAAAGGTAGTGGTCACTATACGCTATGTGACAACGAAACTAACTAGTTGAACATGTCATTTCCATTAGATAAATCAAACGGATAGTGACTTTGACACTGGTGGAGATATACGGTTACCCTGTGTGAAATTTAAATTTTTTATACAATAAAATATTATGTCAAATGATAATATAATAAAATTTTTTTAAAATAGCAATAATAAACTTTTAATTATAAATATAGATGAAATTGAAGCCTTCTCAGTGTTTGATCTTGGGTTATAAGACTGCACCTTTAGATTACAATTTATACAAATCACCAAGCTTGAAGGAAAAGCTAGCCTTTCCATTTATAAACACGCGTCAAGAATCAAGTGGGGGATTGAATTCGTCAAAGCACAATGGTATTTCCACATCAGAAATGACTTGTAAGAACACAGTTAATGGGTTTGCTGATTTGTCTGCTTTAGTTCAACAAATATTACATTTTAAACGAAGCAATATAATAAAGTTAGATTGGCGATTGCGTACAGTAATAGCGTAGACTTTTTTTTTTTTAAATTATTTTCTACATGACATATAACTTTGTTTTCTTATATGTATAGTCGTTACTTTTCAGCAAAGTAATTACGACGCTGTTTTTATTTTATTTTTGATTGTAATTACAACGTCGTTGAATCAGCCAAAGTTAAAAAGGAAAAGAAAAAAACAAGTTGAATTATAAAGTATTTTTGTTGAATCAGCTAAAATAATTACTAACTACCGAGGATAAATAGACTAGATGTCTTAAAATATTTCTTTACTGAATCCGATATAAAGGGTCAAAACCGAATTATCATACATAATGTCACATACTTATCTTACAATAAAATTATATGCACAAAACAGGGAGAAAGACAGATTTCTACCTAATCTTATCTGAAAAGTCAAATAGCCCCTGTCAATAAATTTTTACAAAAAATTTTTATTATTTAAAAATATAATAAATTCTACCTTCGTTTAAACAAAAATATATATTTTATCACGCAAACTCCTAATTTTTATCATATAAATTCTAAATTTTAATTGTATAAATCTTTAGTCAAAATAATTAATTTTTGATTAAAATATATTTTAAATTTAATTTATAATGTTTTATATTAAAAATATATAAATTAATTTTTAAAAATAAAATTTAAAATATTTTTATTTAATATTTATAAAAAAATTAAGAATTAACTTTTATTTTATAATTTAAAATTATAAAAATTATTTTATTTTTATTTTTAGAAATTAAATAAAAAATTTAAATATTTTATTTGAATTATTGAATGACTATAATACTCTATATTATAAAAAATTTAATTCATAATTTTATATTCATAAATATATTTTAAAAATTTATTCAATATAAATACAAAATTATAAATTAATCTTTTATTTATAATACGTTATACTAAAAAATTTATAATTTAATTTAAAATATTTTTGTTTTATATTCTTAAAATTTAAGAATTTATTTTTATTTTATAATTTAAATTTATACAAAATTTTATATTTATA